>JANHZT010000932.1:0-17034 GCA_032468215.1 Stegonotus admiraltiensis
GTAACTGAGTAAGCAAACAAATTGACAGATCTTTTTATAAATATGTTGAGTATGATTCAAGAGCTGTGGTGGCACAGGGGTTGTAATGCAGTATTGCAAACTAAGTCTGTCCACTGTCAGGAGTTTCATCCTAACCGGCTCAAAGTTGACTCAGCCTTGGGTAAAATGAGGACCCAGATTGTTGGGGGCAATATGCTAACTCTGTAAACGGCTTAGAGAGGGCTGTAAAGCACCGTGAAGTGGTATATAAGTCTGAGTGCTATTGCTATTTAAAAGTAAGTTTAAAAATACACTTAAGAAAAAAAAAGATATGTAGTATAATATGTTGTACAATAGTAAACAGTTACTAAACATTTGTTGTGTTTTAATTACAGAATACAGTAATGCAGAATTGATATTCTTTACATGACTATTCTCTACATAACTAGATTTTCACTTATTGGCATCAACTTCAATTTGGATTACTTAATAGTCTATTCTACTATTTTACTAAAGACAAATTTCATTTTCATCAATGTTGGAAAAGTAATGAAAGATTTAGAAATAAATAAAAGAATGTCATCTGCAAATAAAACCAGTTTATGTTCAACGAAGTTATGCACTACACTGTAAATCTCACTATGTTGTCTAAGAACACAAGCCAGGGTTTCCAAATAAATATCATAAAGCAAGGATAAAGTAGGAATCACCCTTGTCTGATTCCTCTAAATAATGCAAAAAATAAGGAAAAAATAAACTACCGTGTTTCCCTGAAAATAAGACTCTGTCTTATATTTTTTGAACCCTGAAATAACTGCTTGGCCTTATTTTGGGGGAGGTCTTATTATTTTGGGGCACGTGGAGCAAGATGGGGCTCCTCTTGCCGTCTTACCTGATTTCCAGCTCTGCATTTAAATATTTTTGGGGAGGGCTTATTTTCGGGGGGAGGCTTATTTTAGTGCGTGTGCTCAAAAGCCCAATTGGGCTTATTATCAGGGGATGTCTTATTTTTGGAGAAACAGGGTATTAACCTTTATTTGGGCAATTCGTGTAATATCTTGATCCATTTTATGAATTTCAAAGGAAATCCAACGCTAAGTAATACAGCAAACATGTACTGCCTATGTTTTATCAAAAGCTTTTTCAGCATCTAACAATAAGATTGCCAATTGGTCTTCATTTTTATTGAAGTTGATTAAATCTACAACTAACCCAATATTGTCTGCTGCTTGCCTGCTTTTTATAAACCACACTTGATCATTCTTAATAACACTTGCTGTAGTGTATTTGCTAGCACTACTGTAAATACTTTTGTATCAACATTAATCAATGAGATTGGAAAATAATTGGCACATTATTTTATTTGATTTTGGTATGACTGTAGTATAAGCCTAATTAATTAAATTATTCTGATAACATCCCTTTATTAAGTATCTTATGACTGTAATATAAGCCTAATTTTTTTTTTCTGATAACATCTCTTTATTAAGTATTACTTCATACAGTTAGCAAAGCTTTGGCATCAAAAGACCTATACATGTTTTACACTATTTGACTGGGAATCCATCCAATCCTAGTGTTTTACCGCTTGCCATATTTAAAATTATTTATTTAATATTTGCTCCACAACCTTTATTTGTATTTCCAGATTTAATTCTGAATAACTCTCTGGTTTGCAAAACTTGAAATGTACAAGTGGGAAGCTGCCCATTCTGTAACAAATAAGCCTAAAATCCACTTCATTTATTTTTGTATCAAAGTAGTGAAGATAAGGCTTGATTAATAATCAGGGAATCATATAGTTTACTTTTTCTCATTTTACAGCTTTTTATTAGCTTATAATATAAAATACAAAACTACAAAAGCAAATAGTAGGAAACAAAAAGGAGGGAAAGGGGAAGAGAGAAGTATAGAAAAGAAGGGAAAAAAGAAGTTGCAAGTCAACTGAATCGTATAGTTTACTTTTTAAAGTAGTGTGACACTACCAATGGCTGCAAAATGTACCTGCCTCCTCTTGATTTTATTTTCTTGTCCTCATAGAAGTAATTCATATATCTGCTATTTTACTATATTAATAGGAAATAAGATAATTAAAATTCTGATCCTTGCATATAAAAGCTACAATTTAAAAACCCAATAGATATAAAGAACATACATTTATCCACCTATGTAGATAGATAGGTACCATAGAAGCTATGACATTATGTAATATATTTTATGTATCTCACCATAGGCACATGTTAGGTGGTGGTCACAATTTTTATATAGTAAAAATATGTTTTAAAAAATTGCAAACATCTAAGTGCAGTGGGGCAACTAATAAAAAAAAACTCTTATAAGCGTAAGTTTTCCTGCACTGCTGATACAATAGCCAAGTGTTTTATCTATATGGTTCGTGCTATATTTTATATTATCTCCACTGCTGTAACTGGTCCATGATTAAAATGAAGTCTGGGAATGTCTGATTATCTGGCAGAGGAGGCGTTTCCTTGCTGGATAAATGCCAGGAAAAAGGAGTTTAGGCAAAAGGCAGTTTTCTATCAGGTAATCAGAACAGAAGGCGTGGGAGGTAAGCAATGACTAGATATACTTGGCAAGGAATGTTGCAGAGGTTTAGGCTCCCAGAACTCATTTTCTTTAGTACTTCAAGTCTGGACAACTTGTTTTTCTATCTGCTACAATCACTTACATTGTGCATGTGTTTTCCAGGACAGGAAAAGATGGCATCTCTTTCTCTCCCTCTCTTCTCTCCTCTCTTGTTTCCAATAGTCTTAAGTATCATTGTAATGATTAACTGGCCCCCAAAAGCATAAGGGAAAAAGTAACAGAAAAGATTGCCCAACACTGAATGGAAATTATAAAAGGACCCAAATGATGGGAAACGTTACCCTGTAAGATAGTAGAAGGTTAGTAGAAAAGGTGAAGTGGAATGTCCTTGAACATATATGCCTGGCACTCAATCCTTTCTAATTTTAGGAAGAGGTCAGATATTCCAATTCCATGAACTCTCCAGAAATAATCTACTTAAGTTTCACATCAGTACCCTCCTGTTAAATATATCATTTGGAAGACAAGTAGCTATTCTGAGTAATTATTATAATTCTGCATATTACAAAACAAGGGAAAAGCTAAGAATTTCAGAGTGAACCCAAGGGTTCAAAAAATAATTGTTTTGTGACCTGGTGTGGACTGGCTCAAGAAGACATTTGAATTTGGTGCTTTCCATTTTAACATGTGTTCTGGGAATCTGATTACCACACTCTAGAGCAGTATTTCTCAGCCATGGCAATTTAAAGATATATGGACTTCATCTCCCAGAATTCCCCATGCTGGCTCTTGGAGCTGAAGTCCACACTTCTTCAAGTTGCCAATATTGAAAAAAACAGGCAGTGACCTGGCAGCAGTGAATTTGAGGATCTGGTAGTGTTGCAGCTACGCATCAACTTATGTTCATATTGTATTTATTTGCAAACAAAGTAAAATATTACAACACATCAAACATTTGTAATGAATTCCTTCCCAAGTAAATGATCTCTCCACAGATGTGGACCCAAGTTAACCCTCCTGTCTTCTTTTGTTTACTTGTTTTACCACAGCATACTTCAGTTTGCATCCTTTAAAATATTCATATCTTTAAAAAATATGTCATGTGAAGCAATATATTTAAAACACTATACCAAACAATCCCTGTGAATCTGATTCCCAACCTACATAGATTGTGACATCAGTGGTGGCTTGGTTAATGATCCCAGACTCCCAAATGATACAGAGGGAATTGACAGTAAATAGTGTTGGCATCTCTAAAACCACTTATTTGGCTGAGCTTGGCTTAGATTTCATCCAAAGAGTTATGGTCATTTTTTTTTCTTTTACAAATGAAACTCTTTGAACAAGTTGGCAGCTGAGAGCATAATACATACAGATTAAGCAAAATGTCTTCATTTCTTTGAACTTGCAGTACCTGAATAAAATGCTGAACTCTACTTAGAAACAGAGGTGTTGGAAGCAATGATGCCATAAGAATTATTTAAGTTCTAATTTTATTGACCAGAAATATAATTTTGGAATAATGATGAAAATTCTTTATGACTGTAAGTTGTGTGTGTGTGTGTGTGTGTGTGTGTGTGTGTGTGTGTGTGTGCAATATAATAATAAAGGTAAAGGTAAAGGTTTCCCTTGCACATATGTGCTAGTTGTTCCTGACTCTAGGGGCTGGTGCTCATCTCTGTTTCAAAGCCAAAGAGCCAGCACTGTCCGAAGACGTCTCCATGGTCATGTGGCCAGCATGACTCAATGCCAAAGGCACACAGAACGCTGTTACCTTTCCACCAAAGGTGGTCCCTCTCTTTCTACTTGCTTTTTTTACGTGCTTTCGAACTGCTAGGTTGGCAGAAGCTGGGAGAAGTAACAGGAGCTCACACCATTACACGGAACTAGGGATTTGAACTGCTGAACTGCCAACCTTTCGATCAACAAGCTCAGCATCTTAGCCACTGAGCCACCACATTGCTTATGACATAATAATACAAAAGCACAAAAGGCACTCTCGCCTCCAATTAGTTCCGCTGTTGTTTTAATAAAAATTTATTTGGACAAGGATGAAGAAGATAAACCTGCTACCCTCCATATCAATTAATCCATCTTCACGCATTGCACTAATTGATGTTGCTAGGATTCAATAAAATATACCCTTAATTTCTTTTAATTTTCAGGAGCTTTGGGATTCATGAGAATCAGATATTGCTCAGATACACAAAATAATGTGAACATTTTTTCTCTTTTCTACCTATTTAGTTTAGGCCCAGGACAGAACCAAAGTTTGTCAACTGAACTGCCTTGCATTTGTATCTGTTAAAAGTTTCTATTTTTCGTAATAAAAGTTTCTGAAATGGTAGGATCAAAAAATGTGGAACAACTTTTAATCATGCCATGACAGAATCTAGAATTGTTCTACATGATTTTTTTTGCTGTATTTAAATGCTTTGTTTCTACAGTCTGAGCAACAAGTTACATCCTTAAGGTTGACAAGGCAATTCTTCCATGTACACATGTACATAACAGCCATGCAAAATAATTTTTCTGCAACTTTGTTGCAAAACATATTGCTGCATATCCACTACAATTATTAGTAGCATTTGCAGTGATGCCTTTTTATTGACAAAGTTGCAAAACCAGATTGTTTCTCTAAAAGTAAATTTTTAAAAAGGGTCAGATTTTTTAAATGATAAAATCAATATCCTCAATATCAATATCCATTGCAAAACGAAAGGGTGCTTAAGGCATCAGTAAAGAAGGGAGTCTCTCGTGTTCACGCCAATTTTTTTCAGGCTGGTTGGCAACTTTATGAGGGCTCAAACAAACAATAACATCAAGCTAATATCCTGCTACAGCATATTGGAAAGGCAAACAACTCTGTAAGTTTAAAAATAGGATTAGATCTGTAAGAGGGAACACGAATAGTATCTATAGCTACACCAGGCTGAATGAAAAAGATAAGAGCTAATGATCCTTTTGCTTTAGGGCACAAAGGTAGCGCTGGTTAGCTTCAGAAAAGTATTTCCTGCTACCACGATATTATATTATCCAACTGAACAGGTGCATCAAATCTGATTTAGAATCTCCATTAGAGATAACAACTAAACTTTTAGAAGTAAGAAAAGTTCATCTAGCAAACCGTTTTCTACTAGTAAGTTAATTGTTGTGATAAATCGGATGCAATATATCACTGAAGAGGAAAAGGATTAGGAAAAAACAGAAAGAAATAATGGTTGGAAGAACACATGGCATGGAATTTCACTGGGTAATAGGTGAAATTCACAGGTACCATGATATTATATTCCAGGAATAGAAATGAGAGGATTTGTTACTTGTTTGTTTGCTATTTTTCCTCTAGGAGCTAAGTACAGCATCTATACTACCACTTTTCTTCAATTTTTCTCAGACCAACATTTTGGGATAAACTGGATTAGTACATTCCATAGCCAAAATAGACTTGTATCTCCCAAATCCTAATCCAACCTCCAGAACTGAATGACACTTACTTGATTTTCATAGTTAAGGATATATATAGCTACAAAACATTGAAATACGTTTCAATACCAGGCCAACCAAGCAACACTGTCAAAATCTTATTCCAGCATTTGGAGGCTATAGGGAGGAAGGGAGGAACAACCTTAAACTCATCCCTGCCAACATTGAGTAGCTGTGAGTTTTTGACCTTCTTTGTTACAGCATCTGTTCTCTGTAACTGTTCTCCCTCCCCCCTTGTTATATCTAGCTCACCCTACACACACACACACACACACACACACATTCAAAATAGCTCTAAAAACCTGATTTCCCCCCAAGGCCTTGACTTAGATTAAATGGCAAGTCTTTTGTGTTTATATTTAAATGGTTGCTTTTCTTAGCGTGTTTGGTCTACTCTATTGCTTGCTTTAATTGTATTATTTCTTTTTACCTTATGACTCCCACAGTTACAGAGTTGATCAACCTTAACACTTTCTAAAATAAAATTTTAAAATAAAATATCATACCTAGCTTTTCTATAGCATTTGGTATAAGTAGGGTTATCATACATTATTTTGATACAACGGTCATATATGTCATTACTGTTATTCCCATGTTCCAGAACTGAAGCTAGGGTTTATAGAATCTTAGCCAACATTGATGATTACCTTAATTTGGGACATACCACTAGCAATATTTTGGAGGTGTAGACAAGGGTGTGGATGTTTTTATTGAGGAAAGACAATTTGAGAAGGGGTAGGGGAAAAAATCAAACTTTTTTTCACTTACTCTCTGGAACGAGCTCCCCCCGGAGATTTGGAGGATTCCGGACCTTTGCACTTTTCGCTGCGCCCTCAAAACATTATTTTTTCATCAAGCAGGGCTAGCCTGAATGTCATTTTATGGGGTATTGATTTTAGTTGTGGACAACTGATTTAATTCTTTTAATTATATTTTAACTTTTGTACTGTGGGGTTTTATTTTGGCTGTACACCATCCTGAGTCCTTCAGGAGAAGGGTGGTATAAAAGTCTAATAAATAAATAAATTAATTAATTAATTAATTAAATTTAAATTCTGTTAAATTCTGTTAATTCAATTAATCAAATACAGATTCGGTTAAATATTGCAATATTAAAGTTCTAAATTAGAATCACAACTAAATTAGAAAAACTGAAAGACACTTGAAAAAATATCAGAACAGGGGGGAGGAAATCAAATACAGGTTTTCAGAGGGAGATAGAAATAATTATTTGAAATTAATCTTCACTTGGACTGTGGACTGAACAACAAGTCATCACTTTCCTTCCTTTTGTTTCAGCTGCTCAGCACATTGCATTTCCCTTTATTCATTCTATGCTGCCTGGGCTTTGTATCTCAAGAGGTGGTCAATAAGAAAAATAAATTGACACAAGGCTCAGAGAAAGTTCTTCTTTTTCAAAGGTTCCACTTGAGGGCAGAATTTCACTTTCTTGAAAGACACGATCAGGCTCGGTTGTGCTCAGAATCCCGTGCCATTGTCAAACTTTGTTTCACAATCCCAACATCTCGGGTAGAGAAAAAAGACTGCTCAGTCAATGTAAATAAAAGTGAAACTGGTCAAGAATCTGAAAACCCATTTGATGAATTAAAATAAATCTCTTCCAATGGGAGAATACAGCAAAGTACATCATGTCTCTGGTGGATGCTATTCATGGCAATACTTCTTAATTTTCAGAATTGCCAAATTTATATGAAGACACACTGGTGTGATAAAATCAGCCTAGGACAATGTCAAAAGGCTTATTCTCAGCAAGCAATATTTGTATGGAACAAAGTCAGTTTTATCTAAGTATTAATCAAAAGAGAGAGCACAAAGGCTTATTATGGGAGTCTGAATGTACCAATTCTTCGCATTCTTCCAGTTTTGCAGTTCTAGAAAGTCAATGCTTGTCAAAGTAGGGAAAATATAATATGCATGAAACTTCCCTTCACACCAACAGAACATTCTCCTTTAGTAAGCAAAAATGAAGAACACTGTGCTGTTATCTATGAGGTTTTTTTAGGCTTCATTATAGGCTTTAGATCCCATTTTAGGCTTTCAGAATTAGTGGTATCTTCCTATAATCTTACATACCAAAATCCATGCAAGGCTGCTGAGATGAAACTGACATTCTAGCAGGTTTTACACAATTCATCGACTTTTACAGAAATCTGGAAACATTTTAATGATGTGCGAGAAAACAATGCTTTGAATAAATGAGGACAAACTGTGAGGAACCATTAAAAAATTATTAGGTCTCATCTTTATATCCTGCAGCATAAAGATGCTTTACTATTTCCCCACAATATCACCCTTACTTCAACCATAGCCAATTGCCAAGGAACCTTACAGCTATCTTTAGTGAGTTATACAATTAAATAAAATATTTCTGCCTTAGGTGTGGTTTTAACATATTAGATCAGGGGTGTCAAACTCGATTTCATTGAGGGCCGCATCAGGGTTGTGTTTGACCTTGGGGGGGGGGCTGGGGGTGTGTGGCCAAAGTGGGCATGACCTGCTCAATGTCACTCATGTCGGGGGTGACTGTGGCAGCTCAAGCACTCTGCCAGCGACCATTCTGAGCTCTGTTTTCACTGGCAGAGGGTTGCAGGAGGCCGTTGCAGCCAGAAATGGAGCTCGAGAGCCTGTTTTTGCTGGCAGAGGCACTGCAGACTGGTCCCTCACTGTTTCCTGGTGGCTCCGCAGGCCAGATCTAAGCACCCCATGGGCCAGATCTGGCCCCCAGGCCTTGTGTTTGACATCCCTGCCTTAGATTCTGTGACCAGAGGGGAGAGCTTCAATGGAGAGCTTTAGTACAACTTCCCCAAATTGCATGATTATGAGTAATCTAGAACAGCATAAATTTGGAAGAAAAAATAAGGACAACAACTTCCTTGGCATCTAAGCTTTCTGTAGGGAAGTAATTCTACATGTGAATTATAATCAATAATGTAATCTTACTTCTAAAATCTAAAAAGGCAGGGCGCATTAACTTTTGGTAATGTTTGGATGAATTTTTCCACTGAACTGTTTCACTTTAGTGGTGTAAAATAAAGACCATAAATATTCTCTTGCATTTGAAAATAGTGCAGCAGCTTGGGTGGATGGCTCTCGCCAGGTAAAATAAACTGCTGTCCTTGAGTGAACCCCACCCCCCAGTTCTGTTCAGGATTCCAATTGAAGGATCGCCAACTGAGGGCTGTCCTGCCTGTGCGCTTGAATATATCCAGACCAGTGGAGGGGAGTATCACCTCCAAGTGATTTAGAGCTACCATATGTGGCCTGCAAGCCCCCTGATGACCACTGCTTGGCAACAAAAACATTATTCTGTTCTCTTTGCTTCCATTCATTTCAGATAAGGTAGCCCTGCAGCTGTGTTTTTTAAACTTTGAAACGTGTAGTTCAACTCCCAGAATTCAGAATTTTATTTCTGTCTCCTAGCTATTTTGCTTGCGTCATCTGCAGACTTGATAAGCATTTGCTTCTCTTCATCCAAGTCACTAATAAAAAGAACACAGGACCAATTTGGACCTTGCAAATATCCTCTCAGGGCCCCTAATGTCTATCAATGCTGCTAATGAGGGCTAAATTAGAATGAATACCTTATAATACGACAGGGCATACTTTCGAAGTGGCTACTTTGCTGTTGAAATCTTTCCTCAGATCTTAACATGGGCCTCTGGGAGCAGGATTTTGTTTATGGGAAAAAACTACTACTTTAAAGAATGGCAGGCTTAAAAGATTTAATATTAATTCCCTTTTATCTCCAAACAACAGATGGTGTGAATCTATGTACATAAAAGCACTACATTATACAAGGCTTCAGTCCTAAACACACTTTCCTATAAGTAACCACAGTGATCACACCCAATTTCATCTAAGCATTGAGCTATAAACTAAACTTCTATTAGGAATCCATAGAAATAATATGTATTCTGCAAAAAGAACAGAGAGAAGAATAAGAATATGAGCAAATGTAACTCGGTTTATTGATTCTTAGATAAATTAGTAGATTGGTAGATTGAATTACTGCTAGATTTGTTTTAGTAAATAACGGTAGGTTTTAGCAGGGAAGTATGCTATTGGGAAAAAGCAAAAAAGTGTATTAAAATTACAGCTACAGAAAAATATAGGTCAGCATTTAAATTGAAAAAAGACATTCTTCCAAAATCTTGTCTTGAATCTTGTTGTAATCATATGTCTGCAACTAGATAATTTAATGCAATAAAAATTAAAGTAATTTTAAAGACATAATTTATTATTCTTTTAAAAAATTCCACATTTTCATAAGTATTAGCCAATATTTTTCAAAGCTGAGTTAATTAGACAACTAATTAAAAGTATTTTTGCTATTTTTCTTAGAGCGAGAGATAATTCTTTGCTTCATCTCAGATGATAAAACCTGCCTAGAATATTTATAGATTTTACATTTATTCATGCTAATTATTAGGAATGTACTCTTAGTATTCCTATCATATATATATTTGTGCAATAATTATGTCATTATATTTCTTTAAAAATGCCAAGAAGCTACATGTTCCAACCTGCTAGGCATATTTTATCTTCTCACAAACACCCCGTCCCCACCACAGAGAAAAGTTTTAGAAAACAAAGAAGGGAGTAGAAAGAGGAATCAAGATGTATTTTCATCAGATCAGAAAAAGCAATGGCTAAAGTTGGGAAGGTTGCTTAAACCAGAGAGAGCTATCCTGTAAATATGGAGCAGGTGCATTCCAATCCTGAAATTTTTCCAGGCTGGGAAAAGAATGGATCCAGGGAATGGAAAAAGACAGGGGAAAAGATTTTAACCCTCAGGCTGATATATGAGAGCATGATTTCTGAATTCTGCTACACACCAGTTTCTTCATACAGTATATGTGATCATGATTTCTTTTTTCTCTGTGATAAAGTAACATATTGAGCATGACTGTTAGCTGGTTCCCGAATGAGAGTCAGGTTTCTGAAAGAAAACAGAGTTATCATCATTCCTGACCTGATGTCTGACAAAAATTTATAACCAGAAGTAGCAGACTCACCACAATTAACAGCAGTATAATAATTACAGTGTTTATTATATGGTGACTGAAAATAACTTTAAGGGTGAAAAAGATATTTTAAGAGGGTCAATGGGGTATAGAATAAACATAAAGGATACTTCTGAACCTACATCATCTTTTCTCACCATTTAGCACTGAATATATTTGCCTTGTCCATAATGCTGCTTATAAATTCTTGCAGTTATATATTAGCAGTTAAGACAATATAAACTCAATCAATTGAGATCTACAGAAACACATTTTAGTCTTACCAAACAAGAAAGAATGGAACACTTTAATTCCATTTGGCCAGACAAAATGTAGGACAGATGAAGCAAAGCTTGTTTTGAGTGAAGGATTTCCCCTATGGTTAAAGGCATGGATTATTGTGCATCCTATTCCCTTTTACTAATATTTCAAATAGCTCACTAAAAAGTACATAATATTCTTTAAAAATAAAGAACTGGGATAATATGCTTTGTCCAGCTTCTATCTTCTCCCAATTATACTTTAGAAAGACTTCTGATTAAAAGCAATAACACCCAGTCAGCCTGAGTGTTTGAAATGATCTTTCATCCTGAATCATCTTGACATTACAAACAAGTAAACTATAGCCCCCTCCCCATTCACCCTGCTCTTTTTAACTTTCATCACAACAGGAGTCAATGTTCTGCTCAGTGCAATGATTTCGAGTAGTGTAAACAAAGCGGAGTAAACAATGAAACAATACTGAAGTAAGAGCCAGACGAGTGATTATGCATCCACAGATGAGATTGCAAAACCATCTGGGAATTATAAAAATTAAAAGATCAGCCAGAGTTTTCCTTTCTGCCAGTTCTCATTTATGTCCCAAGAGTGAAATGATTACCATTGTTAAAGTCAGCAATAACTTGCAAGTCACAAACTCTCACATTTAAGACTTCCCAAAACCAAGAATACTCTTTGTCAGTTTCTTTCGCCATTGAAAAACCTGAGAAAACAGTGAAAGTATTTATGCTCCTGTAGAGCAGTCTAAGAAGAAATGGCAGACGCATAAAGCACAGGATCCCAAACAGCCTGGCCAGATCATAATGGCTAAAGCTTGATTTAGATTTGCCCACAACTGCGCATAGGTGCTGATGCATACCTAGGTTGTGAAGGAGTTGATGAATAAGCATAGGTTGCAGATGGATGAAGACAAGCCAATCCAATCACCTTTCGAATCTCAACCGGGCATTGTGTGGAGATGCACATTTTGCATGCTGATTGGTTGGTCCGACTTCCTGTTGGGAGTTTGGCAGAAGACAAGGTGCCTTGTTGTTTGAGCACCTCCTAGCTAGAACATTAACATTTGCAGATGTATACATGCAACTCAACTATGCAACTGTCTCCGAATGACAGATGTTTAAATGAAGCTTAAGGCAGAAGTGTGTATCTGCGAAGATTCGTTCTCTTCTGTATTCTCCAGGCTAAAAGATCTTTCTAATAATTCATCTAATGGAAAAAGGCCTTAAGATCCTACTCCTACTATTTAGTCTACTTTGCTCAGATTTTGGATGGCTATTCAAGTGCTGAATAAGTTGGTTTCTAAAAATATATTATGCTTGTCTAGATGTAACCCCGTTGTATCATGTGATAAGGTGAATACAAACAAGGAAACAAAACTAATATGTGGGGGGGGGGAAGGGAAACGATGGGAGGTAAATGGGATTTGAATGCTTTTTTTTTAAAGAGAGTGCGTGTGTGGCCAATGTCTAAATTGCTGATTAATAACAAAATTTGTTAAGGGGAGCACAAATACTCTTATTTGTTACTTGCACAACAACATAATTTAAACCTCCTTGTTCCCATAAAGAAAGAAGCAGGGATGTGAGGGCTCACACAAGTTTTATGAGAAGTCCCCTTGTGTCTTTTCTTCTGTGCCGAATAATGGTTCTTATAATAATCTCCACCCTGGTGTGTGTTGTGTGTGTGTGTGTGTTATTGGGCTTCACTGAGCATGAACCCAGCATCGGTTGTGGGCCATCACATCACATCCCATTAAAGACAGTTTGGAAGAGGAAGAACATATTTCATCTCTCAGTTTGCCTCTTTGGTACAGTGAACATATGTCCTTCATTACAAAGGAGAGCTCTTTATTTCAGAAAGCTGTCCTTTAGACTGATTTTTCAAACAATCACTTTTGTCTTTTATTTTGGTCATTGAACTTTTACCATACAAATGGTACCACTTAATGCAGAGGCTTTCATATTCATGTGAAAAAACCAAATTGTCTTTTAAAAATAAATTTACATAGACTATTTTATTTTAGCTATTTTTATTACAAATACATTTTGGAACAACTTTTCTTGGTTTTGCTCCTGAATTTTCCTTTGTAAAACGAAATTATAAACACAAACAATTAAATATTTTTACCATTGTGAACCTTTTTCAGATTTCCCCCCTTTTCAAGTTTGTCCTTTACTTTTTCCAAGAAAATATTGTCACTGTAACCTTTGGAGTCACATTAGATTTTACTGAATTCAAACCTCCTTATTCTTGCCTGATTGTGCTTGTTAATGCTAATTTTAAAATGTCTCAGCACTGAGATGTACGTGGCACAAAATTAAACAGGGTTGGCCTTGAGTACTTTGGTAGGATAGGGATTAGCAGGGAATATAAGAGATGAAAGCTGGCTGGGAAGTGAGGAAAAAATCCAGAAGAAAGCAAATGCAAATTACATCTGTGTTGTTGCCACAAAAATTACATTGGTATATTTGTGAAGTCATCACAAAAGTTGAGTTCTGCTGGAAGGACATTTTCTCTTTTCAATTAAAAAAATTCAGATAATAACATACAAACCAGAAAGAACTGAAAGGAAACAATTAACATTATTATTTTGGGCAATTTGAAAGTGTTTCTGAAGAGGAAGGTCTTAACTCCCTTCCTGAAAGTAGAGAGTTGGGACTAAATGCATGTCCTTAGGGACTGCACCCCATATTTTGGAGAAAACCCTCTCCCACACGCTGACAAAAAATTCAGGCATCTTTAAAAGAATTCCTCTTAAAATGTTGTCATTCAAAACACTTTGTGCCTAAGAGGGGCATTTAAGATAGTGAATCCATGCCACATAAGGTTTAAGATTAAGATTAAAAACAATATTTATTTTATTTTATTTATTTATTTTGTCGAGTACATATTAGATAATATATATAAGTATAAGCATGAATTGAATATATAAAATGAATACAATTAAAGGGAACATTAGAACAGGGACGGTAGGCACGCTGGCGCTCTTATGGACGCCCCTTACAGACCTCTTAGAAATGGGGTGAGGTCAACAGTAGACAGTTTTAGGCTAAAATTTTGGGGGTTTTGGGATGAGACCACAGAGTCTGGTAGTGCATTCCAGGCATTAGCAACTCTGTTACTGAAGTCATATTTTCTGCAATTGAGTTTGGAGTGGTTCACTTTAAGTTTGTATCTATTGTGTATTGTGTATTGTTGTGGTTGAAACTGAAGTTGTCATTGACAGGTAGGACATTGTAGCAGGTGATTTTATGAGCTATGCTTAGGTCATACCGAAGGCGGCGTAGTTCTAAATTTTCTAAACCCAGAATTTCAAGTCTGGTGGCACAGGGTATTTTGTTATGAGCAGAGGAGTGGAGGACTCTTCTTGTGCAAAATATAGGTTTATTTTTGCACCAATTAAAGCTTCTGGACACTTTGCAACAACAGTCTCTCAGACTGCATGGTAGAATTATTTAAATTTGCATTTCTTTTTGGAGTTGAATACCAAGGATTCGTTCAGTTCTTTCTGCCAGTGGCACCTTACTCTAATGCTCCTAATAACAATTCATAGATGCCAGGCCATTGTCAAACTTCACACTAAGCATTGCAAAAAATCACGATTCTCTGGAAACTCAGCTGAGCCTTTAGGGTTCTTTAATTAGAGCTAACAGCAGAAAACTCACAGGCTTGACACTGCTTGCTAAATAGATTTCTTGCAGAAAACATACATGAACAGATCTGCCTATTGCAGAATATAGGAATCATGCTATATATAGCTGGGGGATTGGGTGGGCTCTTGTTTTTGTTTTTTGAGATTACCAGTATATTATGCTATCCTGATGCCAATAGTATGTGGAATTATAATCTGAGGCCAATCATTTCCAAGTCTACTGGAAAATATAAGACACCTGATGATTGTGATGGTGTGATATAATCTTTTAGGGACTACCGTCATATTTCTGATCCTGTAGGGCAACAGGTTTGTTTAAATGCTCTCTGTGTCTAGGTTTTACTTGATTTCTATGCTCTCTAATCTCTGAAGTTCAGGAAGGTAATATCTGGAAAGTTTAGGGAGTCTGCTTGCAAAATGCTCTCCTCCTTCTAAATAGGCGCCATAGTGGCACAGTGGTTAGAATGCAGTATTGCAGGATAACTCTGCCCACTGCCGGAAATTCAATCTTCACTGGCTCAGGGTTGACTCAGCCTTCCATCCTTCCAAGGTTGGTAAAATGAGGACCCAGATTGTTGGGGGCAATATGCTGACTCTGTAAACCGCTTAGAGAGGATTGTAAACAACTAGGAAGCAGTATATAAGTCTAAATACTATTGCTATTGTTATGGCATAGAAGTACGTTGTTTCAGAAGTGTTGATGTCTTAGCAGGGCAATCACAAACAAAGTAGCCAGGTTCTCCCAACATAAGCAAAAGAACAACTTTTCCTGATAGCTTAGCACAGAGGTGGAAGGGTACAACTTCCAAAATCTGAAATAAGTATGTAAAAGTATGGAGAGGAGAAAATGATAGAGAGCAGTGACCTTTATCACACATTGCTTGAGTCTCCAATCTATATTCACAGGCTGGATTAGTAATTTGTACAGAAATGCTCAGATGGTGTGTGTGTTTGTTTGTGTGTGAGAGAGAGAGGGGTGGGGAGAGGGAGAGCGAGCGAGATGAATGTAGTAAATTTGCAAAGTTGACCGTTATAGTTGCCAGGAAAAGAAACCAGTGCTTGGACTTCAAAAGCAGCTACTACAGTATGAGCAGAATTTTTCCACCTGATTGGTACATTTGAGTAGCCAGGATATCTGATGAGGTAGAGACATTCTACAGGAAGAGAGGGCCCCTTGTCATTAATAGCAAAACATAACAATTGGGTGATACTCAGTGTTTACATGTTAACAGGAAAATATGATTGATAGGTGTATTCCAGGAACTGAACAGCTACTCCGTTTTTTATGTCCTATTACTGGAAAAAAACATGATGAATCAGAAGAAAACTAATTACCGTAAACTTCTTTTCAGACATATGCAAGATGCTCAGCTGTACCAGGAATTACTGTGCCCAGGAAAAGCTTATCATGGTAGTTCAGGAGAACTTTGAAACTAGTAAACTTCCCAGATGTAAACAAAACTACAATGAAACCTTGATTTAGTCGCTCATGAGTGCAGTGGACAAAGTATCAATTTAAACAATCTCTCAAAATAATAGATTGCAGCCAAATTGCACTTAAATCTACATTATTATTTTACATTTATTTTATTTGTGCCAATGTTTATTATTAGCAAAATGGCATTTCACAAATTATGTAAATTACTGTAAATGATGAAATTTGCATTTTTGGCTTACCATTTGCATCCTGATGAATAACATACTTCTGGATTTAAGGAACATTTGGTAGTAATGGACATGATTTCCCTTTAGGTTCCTAATAGCTGAACGGCTGTTAAAAAGCAATTTCTGAAAGTGATTAGAAAAGAAAGTATGAGAACCTAGTATCCTTTCAAAGCACCATCTGCTGTCATTCCAGGGGTGAAATGCTCCCGGCTCGGACCGGCTCGGGCGAGTAGGTAGCGATGGCGGCGGGCAGTTCGGAGAACCGGTAGCAAAAATCCCTGTCCCCGCCCTCCATGCCCAGTTGAGCTGCGCGATCATTAGAGCCTTTCCCCCCCACTTTTTTTTCCTTTTAAATGGCTCTAACCAGCCAAGCTCTGTTGCCTGCTGAGTTGCCTGCTAATCAGA
>JANHZT010000936.1:39362-55859 GCA_032468215.1 Stegonotus admiraltiensis
CCCCCACCCACCCCCACACACTGCTGGTCCATGAAAGCAGAAAAGTTGGGTACCTGAATTAGAGTAAAGAGCCCTAGATTCCAAGCCAATCTCTTCATGGAAACCCACTAAGCAATTCACCCAACCTACCTGACAGGGTTGTTGTGGGGAAGACTAGGAGGAAGTGTTCTATATTTCCCCTTGTGTTTCTATAAACTAATGAGTTAAAATAAAATGAGTTATGAAGCAAAATTGCAAAGAATACAAAAACAGATCTCACCATTATTAAGTATATAGATAAAACATAGTTGAGAAAAATAATGCTGAGATCTATTTTTGTACTGTATTTTATTTTTTAATATACAATTTTCTATTTGAAGAGACAGGCATACCAGAAATGTATCTGGCAGAATTATAGACAATATTATCAAAGGACGTCTAAAATATACCTCAACCTTACATCGGCTTCAGATATAAAGTATCCATGCTGAAATACTCATAGAATTAAGTGGTCCTGCTACAGATTTCCCTCACTGTGTTCCCAAAACATTCAGGCTTCCAAATTTCTGCTCAAGCAATATTTTTAATAGTTAAGCAATAAATCACAGAAGTTAAAGGTTTATTATGGAAATGCTGACAAACCCATAATCGAGTGGCAGTGTAATACATAACCATGACTGTAATCTAATAAACAGTGGAATGTGTCTCCTTAAAGTCATGGAGGGTATCCCTGGCAGAAATCTGTAGGCAAAACACTTCAGAAGACCTATTTACTGCGTCTTTTCTCCTTGAAGACATTTTGGAATTCTCTTTTTATTCGCAAAACACATCAGGTCTGCAGAAATCCTGGACTAAATCAGTTGCGTGGCATCATACAACATATGGATCATCTATTCTAAACTACAGTGCAGTGGGAAAACCATTAAACTACCCAGGCAAATAGCTATCCAGCCTATTTAAAAAAATCTCCAGTGAGGGAGAACCTATCAATGTTTAGGCAAACTATTTTACTGCTTCATCGCTGTTAAAAAATCAGAAAACTCAATCTGATGTTTCCTTCTTTTAATTGGTTGTCTTGTCTTCATTTTCAATAAAGAACAGATCTGCACAGGACAGCTTTTGGATATTGATGGGTCTCCATTTTCTCTTAATGTGTAAAAGAGCTAAGTATCTTCAACTTGCAACTGCCACCCTTTTGTACTTGGATCCCAACACAAATGCATAAATCATGGGGATTTGCATCACAACATAACAACACAAATGTCCACCCTAATTGCCTCTCCTTCCTCAGACACCTTCACAAAGTCCTAGAAACCTGACTGACGTCTCTCAGATTTTCTTCTTCTAGTTCCCTTGAATTCCCACATGAATTCCCACAGTTGCTTTTATCCAAGGTACTTAAGGCCTTCAATCTATTGGTTAATACCAGTTGTCGGGATGAGGCCCATTATAGCTGACCCCTTATCTCTTCTTCTGAAAAATAACATTGTCAGACAGAAGAGGCAGCAATCTGTTGGATGTTCCATTGTTAATGGAGTAAATTTTCCAGCAGATATCAATATATTTGAAGTCTCACATTTTCACTAGAACTTAGATAGTGGATATCAACTCCTGTTATCCATGCTACAAAGCCAACTGGTGAGGAATCTAAGAGAGCCGCTAACTTCGAAGGTCAGTTCCTAAATGTCAGAATGATGGGAAAGAAGCTATTTTTAGGAGGCACTACCTGTGCTTTCCGGCTGAGTTGTATGCAGAGTTGCATGCAGCCAACTTCTGGAACTTGGGGAGAACTGCTTGTGGACTGGGATCTGTTAATCAGCTGTAATCACTTAAAACTGTTTGCCATTCCCAATAGAGCAATTCATTTTCCAGAGAGCAGAAAAGAAAAGTTCCATAAACTGTCTTTTGCTTTAAGAGCCAAGCTATATATTACACAGAAGAGCCCCAAAGCCCTTTTATTTAGAATAAGCTACTCCAAAGAGTGCTGACAGTTTGGCATCATGGCATGGTGAGATAAAGTAAATCCTTTTTCTCTGTGACATTTTTTTTTAATTTGAAGCATGGAAAATTTTAAAACTCCAGGTTAGGATCAATTGCAGTTGTTAAATATATTGCTTATATTAACTGAGATTAATTTTTAAAGTTCAAATGGCATCAGTCTTAATCCCAGAAACAATCCTGCAAGGTCAGCAAAGAATAATTAGCAAATTTATTTGGAAATGGGGAGAAAAACCAGACTAAAATCAAAAATCCCAACTGAGCCATTACAACATGAGTCCCTATTAAACACTGATATGAGGCCCACTAGAACAAAGCTACAATATCTTAATTAGTTGGAATGTGGCCAATTCATTGTCAAAATGTGGAGATAATCTTCTAAGGTTCATAACTACAGTGCCATCTTGCTGCAAGAAACCTAGTTTTCAACTGACTTGGCACGAAATGGATAAACACTTCACTCCCTAAATGGGGAGTAAGATAAGATCAGACCCATAGGTGGCTTAGGTGAAAAAATATACAGCATTATTTAAAACAAAAGTTAAAAGCAAAGCTTGAACTGAAACCTTTGGAATTTTTCCAGAGAAATAAATAATGAATATTTAGTTCAGTTTAGTTTAGTTTTATTAGATTTATATACCGCCCTTCTCCAACAGGACTCAGGGCGGTGAACAGCCAAAAATAAACACATACAATACAAAAATTAAAACCATAATTAAAACTATTAGATGTGTTGGCCAAATTTAAAACCCCACAGAAATTTAAAACCCCAATTAAAAACTTCCAGGAAATCATGCCAATATCACAATGTATTAAGATATATACAGTATTGATGACCATGAAGATAAATTTGACCCAACACTGTAAAAGGCATACTTACCTGACAATATTAGATTGAGAAATCAAAATTGGGAAAATCAGAGCAGTAGTAAAATGAACACATCCAGAACAGAAGCGCAGTACAGGTAATCCTTGACTTACGTTCATTTAGTGGCTGTTCAAAGTTACAAAATGGCATTGAAAAAAGTGCCTTATGACTGATTTTCACAGTTACAACCTTCGCAGCATTCCCATGGTCATGTGATCAAAATTCAGCTGCTTGGCAACTGGTTCATACTTATGAACGTTTTTGTGTCCTGAGGTTATGTGATCATTTTTTGCCACCTTCTGACAAGCAGTCAATGGGGAAGCCAGATTCATTTAACATCGGGGTTACCAACTTATCAGCTGCAGTGATTCACTTAGCAACTATGGCAAGAAAGGTCGTAAAATTGGGCAATATTCACTTAACAAACATCTCACTTAACAGAAATTTTGGGCTCAATTAGGGTCGTAAGTCAAGGCCTACCTGTATAACTAAACTGAAACAAAAATGACTTCCCTATGTGCCACACAGGCAAAATCAGAACCTGGAGCACAGTTTTTAAGGGGAAAAAAATATTTGATGTAAGGCAGTAGCCAGAAGCAATTTTAATATTTAGAAATAATTGAGCATACTCACCAGTTGGGTACAGTACAATGGGAGGGAATATCGAATATTGTTTTTACATATTTTTATTTTATCTCTTTTAATAAGAGTGTGTGCAGTTATTTCAGATGATGATAAATAGTATTTGTTATTAATGTAAATACTAACATTTAGAGTTTTCCAGGGATTTATAATTATTTCTAAGTTGCACCTGGTGTTGAGAATCAGAATCCAAGAAGGCACATCATCGGTGGAACACTGAAAAAAAAGAAACTACATCTGAAGTAGAAACCAACTGAGTTTCTTAGGAAAGGAAGGAAAACCAACAAATTGCCTTGAAATCACCCTTGACATTATTCTAGGAAATGGTTAGGAAACAATAAAGCTTAGCACCTTCAGACCAAAGCTATTTTGAAGTTCAATTACTGAAGATAGAAATAAATGATTCCAGGCATTCCATTCTCTTCTATTATAGAAATGCATAAACCACATGCAGCTGATCCTGCCTTGGGAAGGAATGGAAATCTTTGGAGGTTTTTACTTTGGGTTAACTTTCAATCTCCTCTGTTCCTGTCATTGCGTGTATCCTTGAAGCATTTACTTTCCTTTTTTTTTCTTTTATGCTTTCAAAATAAATCACATTTCAGATAACTAACTTGCTCTGCGCATGCATGCATGTGTGTCTTACTTTTGTAACATACGGTCACCTATCTGGCAAGTCTAGCCTAGGAAGTGGTTTTATAGCAGGGATTTTTCAGGGGTGAAATACAGCAGGTTCTGGCAGGTTCTGGAGAACCGGTAGCGGAAATTTTGAGTAGTTTGGAGAACCGGCAAATATCACCTTTGACTGGTCCCAGAGTGGGGTGGGAATGAAGATTTTGCGATATCCTTCCCCCAGGAGTGGGGAGGGAATGGGTATTTTGCAGTATCCTTCCCCTGGAGTGGGGTAGAAATGGAGATTTTGCAGTATTCTTCCTCTGCCACACCCACCAAGCCACACCACACCACACCCACCAAGCCACGCCCAGAGAACCGGTAGTAAAAAAATATTGGATTTCACCACTGGGATTTTTGTACAAGGTAGGGCAACCTAAAAAAAAATTCAGGAGGAAAAAGTGTGTAGCTCATAACAATGGGAGAAACCCAGTAAAAACAACACATTCGCCCTTCAGGTGGCTATGATTTCAAGGAGGCAAAGGAATGAAGGAAGGGTTACTACAACAGCTCAACAAGGAAAGAGTCAAACCCCTACATTGTAACAAAAGGGCCAGAAAGACAGAAGCAACATAGTTTTCATTTGCCAAGAAACCCTCAACCCAACTGCAGATTCAGGACCTTAAAGTTCATCAATAATCTTCTAGGTACACTGCATGAACAAATTAAAGCCATTTTAAAAGTCAAACTTATGAACACAATTTATTTTAATGTGGTGTATTTTTTTTAATGTGCTAACTAGAAAGGTTTAGCGCTTATCGGTATTTTTTTACATTTGCAAATTCATCGGTATGCTGCTAGAATTGCTTAGGGGCCAACATTATTGCCTTAAAATCTGTTATGAATGGCCCAGGGATCACTGGACTTTATTGCAAATAGAGTGTGAGATGTTAGGCACTGTAATTTTCTAGCACTCTGGCGATATAAACCACATGGCTTATGATTTAAATAAGCATCCATTTCAAGGTCAAAGCATCCATGGACAAAGTTAATTTCCATAGCCACTCTAGATCAGTTTTTACTGCATGAAATAAAGGTGAGTGGACCAGGGCCTCCTCTTCATTGGAAGGCAATGGAGCAGAGGAAAGGTCTGGGGGCGGGGGGGGGGAGAAGAAAAAGCTCAGGGGGTGATGCTGTTCTCTAGACCTGCACTCACAACTTGAAGCAGTATCCTTAGCCTTTCAAATGGTTCAGACAGCCTGATTTGGCATTCAGCTTTAGCTTCCAAAAACAATTAAAAAAAAAAACCTGTGCCTGCGACACCATTGTCATGCAAATAACAAGCCAAACAAAACCCCAATATTCTCATTCAAGCACCTTTTTCAACAGACTGGCTGACACTGTATTTTGTTTGAATTAGTGGCAATTTCTCAGTCGGGCTCTGGGGATAAATTTGCTTGTACTATAGTTCCAAAATTTCTCCAAAAGTAGTAACCCTGTCCTGTAAGTCCCACACTGTTATTTTGGCAAGAGATGGAGAGGTTGGATCTGCATGGATGGATGACCTTTTTATGGATGGATCTAACCGTTTATGGTTAGATTCGGTGGTGGGTTTCAAAAAATTTTACTACCGGTTCTGTGGGTCTGGCTTGGTGGGCATGGGTTGGTGGGTGTGGCAGGGGAAGGTTACTGCAAAATCTCTATTTTTTCCCAATCAGCTGGGACTTGGGAGCCAGAGAATAGATGGGGGCAGGGCCAGTCAGAATTTTTACTACCGGTTCTCCGAACTATTCAAAATTTCCACTACTGGTTCTCCAGAACTGGTCAAAACCTGCTGAAACCCATCTCTGGTTAGATTGCAGAGGGAGAAGTATTGGCTGAATGAATACGATTCAGTAATCCCCATTCCTTTTGTGTGTGCAGGTAATCCTCAACTTATAACCATTTGTTCAGTGACTGTTCAGAGTTACAACGCCATTGAAAAAAGTGATTTACAACCAGTCATTGCACTTATGACTGTTGCAGCATCCCCATGGTCATGTGATTAAAATTCGGGACCTTGGTGAATGGTCAGAGCATGTAATTGTCCTCTCAGAGAGGTGGATGCCAATGGGAAGACTATGTCAATTTTTTTTCCAGTTGTGAATCAATCTGGGGAATGCCTCAGTTCATAGAATACGTTCAGCAGTAACAATGCTTTAGTTCACAGAATATGCTGGACCAATCTAGTCAACAAAGCATGCTGTGGGTTAGTGCCATGTGTGAACCCAGCTGCACAGGTTCCAGTTAAAGCAGGTGCTTTGTATTGACAACATGTCTGTAGTGAATTAATTGCCCTTATAAATGATCCCAATTAGTGAGGCTTACATAATGGTGGAGGAACATAGTTCACAGAGGACGTTGTCCTATATAAAATGCCACCTACCATTCACTGTGTCAGCAGAAAGCTTGCTACCATAAATTAAGTTCTCCAGACCATCCATTGCACACAGAACTGGAGCACCTTTAGCAGCTCACGGTCAAACTGTGCTCTTATCACGGGGAAATGTGTCGATATATCCTCCCCTAGAGTGTAATTGCTATTCCCCTTAGTCATTGCCACTTTCTAGAAAAAAAATATAGGGAGACATCTGAATGCTGTAATCCTGCTGTGTCTAACCTTGATAACATTTTTCTTCTGTGCTGTTTCACTTTTATTCATCTATTCATTCATTCATTCATCTCATGAGCAAGTGATTTGGGGCCATGTACAATAAGGCTAAAGCAATAAATATCTAAAATCATTACCTATAACAAAAATTTAAACATTAAAAATTGTAAAAAAAACAGCCAAAACAAAATTAATAGGAATGTTAATAGTAACCTCACCAGATCACCATTTTTGCACCAATTCAGTTTTGACCAAATCTGCCACTGCAGAATTATATAATTTTGCCCCAAAGTGGCTTTCTGTTTCCCTCTCCTCCTTTCTATTCATTCATTTGTTCTTTCATTCATTCATTTATCAAATATAGAGACCATCCCAGTGGTGGGTTGCTACTGGTTCACCCCGGGAGGCTCCGCCCACCCACCCGAACACTTCTGCGCATGCGCAGAAGCGTCACACAGGCAAGCGAGTGAGCGAGTGCCCACGAGCAAACCAGTAGCAATGGGATTTGAAACCCACTACTGGACCATCCATCTTGTTTTTAGGGGCATATGGTAGTAGTGGGTTGCTCCCAGTTCGGTCTAGTTCTATAGAACTGGTAGTAAAACTGGCGGGAGGCTCCACCCACCCACCATGACATCATCATGGATGATCTGCGCATGTGCAGGAGTGTGCACACAATCTCCCATTACAAATCGGTAGTAAAGATGAGTGGAACCCACCCCTGATATGGTAGTTTACATGGAGGCAAAAGGTTGAAATATTCAAGAAGAAATTGAACTTGACAGGGCTTGTAAAGAAACATTGTTGACAAGGAGATTGGGCATTTGGAAATATTTCTCCTTTTCTTTGTTCCTTAACTTTATACTTCATTGTTTCTGGGAAAGGGGGTGCAGTGGGATACTATGCTTGTATGCATTGGATTAATGGTGGAGCAGTGAAAGATAAGCACATTGAAAGAATACAGTTAAATATCCTAATTGCATGATACATATTTCTTCGTTCAGAAAAACAGTATTAAAGAAAGACTATCAATCAGGCACTAACACCGCACATAAGTTTCATTTTAAAAGAGGGAATGCAGCAGGAAAGGATTTGAAGCAAGAGTCTTTGGAAAATACAGGAGTGCCAATGTACTATCTACCGATATGGTTCATTAAAGCAGCTGCATCTTTTCCACAGTAGGCAAAAGTTGCTTTTGCGGTTCATGCATTCTGAAACACATCTTCCAAATCAAATCCAAAAAGTTGTATAGCCATAATATATAGACATGTATCAATAACCATGCTGTCTTAACTTACCTAGAGTAGTGATCACCGACATGGTGGTCCGCAAGAAAATTTTGGTGGTCCACAGAAAAACTATCTGCATTTTTATATTGCACTAAATACTATTTATCTTTTTAAAAAATTCATATTAGTGGTCCACGGGATTTAAAATTATGAATTTTGTGGTCCCTGAGGTCCAAAAGGTTGGTGACCCCTGACCTAGAGCAACACTAAGAAGAGACTATTGGTTTATCTATCCCAAAATGTGACCATAGCAGAATTCTGCTAATTTAAGGTAGGAAAACTCATTTTGAACCAGAGGTGAAGTGATAATAGAAGACTGGTTGAACTCTGAGTTGCAGTTAGATTAAGCTAGCATTGATACTGATTTAAACTGCTAGTAACTCCTTAAAATATGAGTTTCACCATTCACTTAAAACTTCTGCTGTTTACCGCTAAGATTTTTTAAAATGATCATTGAATGCTGTAACATGTTTCTACAAACCAAACTCATATATGAGACATTATGTGCTTTTGACCGTATATGATATATAAGAAAGGAAGAGAATATGTGTGAAAAAAATTATCTTAAAAACGGTTGCATCAGAGCTCTTGTTATATATTATTAAGAAAGTAGGAGCATGCATGGTCTTCACCCCACATAAATTCTGCAGTTGCCTTCTAATCAACCTTTTATAATATGCACCATTGCCACATACATTGTTAAAGAAGAACTTCCATTGGGTGCAGCTTCTGCCCTCATTTATAATGCTAGACAGGTAGAACAAGGTCCATGGGGCCGTTGCGAGTGCTGCCACTATGAAAGGAGCCTGGTCTTAAAAGAGATTTTTGGAGCAGTGAGAACAGTCTGAGAGCATACTCAGCAGTTTCAGTATGAGTATGCCTTCTACATTCCTGTGATGATGTTTGAAAAACCAGCTCTGCAACATAGCAGTGTGCCTTGATTTGTATTGTGGAAAACCAAGTTACAAAGGGTGCCAACTGTTTCACAAATTCCGTGGTGTCACCAGCATATCTGTACAATCACAACGAAGTCACCAACCTAACTTTGCAAGTGGTTATATAATATCTGGGGTATTTCAAAATAAAAGCATTGGATTGGCTCAGCCTGTAAATGTTGCTTCATGCTCTCTGATCAGAAGGATGAAATTCTGAACCTGAGATAAAAGAAATCTGGGGACATATAGCATATTCCTTCAAGCAGCACTGACCATATTCCTTCTGAAACCTGTCAACATTAACACTGTTCAAATGGCTCTACTACATCTGAAAGACAAGTATAGAATCTTTTCAAACAGATCTCCTAAACTTTCTATACAATTACTATGCTTTTATGTTTAATTAAAAGAGGACCAGCACTGAAGAATGTGTATCATTTCAGAAGTGTAATTAATTCCTGATATTAAACTGAGCCAAATAAGGTTTATTTTCTGAACAAGCAATATGAACCCCTACATACTCTAGAGTGAGGAGGGAAGGAGAATAAAAAGTGGAAGGGAAGCAATAATGTGATTTGTGTCTTGCTGCCCAATAAAGAAATGTTGACCTTTTGTCTGATAAATAGTTCTGTAGTCATCCCTAGCCCTAAAACTAAATTATTGCTAATGAGAGCACCCTTTTTTTCCTGACGTAGCATAGGATTATTGTTAGTTTGTGCAGCTTATCTCTACCCATATAACTGAGTTCTCTGTAAAGATTTCCAAGCTCCTTTTGGATTTCAAATACTTGGTTTAATTCAGATTTGCCCAATGATAGAACCTTTTGATTCTGATAAATTCAAAGAGCTTTAAATCTGATTAGCCCTGGGGTCATGGGGGGTACAAAGATTCCCCAACTTTCGAATATACCAACGAAAGGGTAACATATTACAAAATACTTTCTCATTTGATTTTTGTAATTTCAATCTTTTGTCCTAAAGTGCAGCTGTTCCTAGAGATACAAGATCCTGGCTGCAAAACTGGACAGTCAATGCATGGTAGAGAAAACTCTGCTTTCTTGCTGCCGTTTAGATGTGTGGATTTTTACAGCCCTGATATGGCAGCCCTGACTCTTATATCTTTTCTGCAGTGAAATGCATAACTGAAATGCAAGAGAGATGACATCCTCACCTGCATTGCAATTTGCAGATCTGCATCTTATCTTAAGGTTGACAGTCAACATTAGTACTCTCTCCAGCTCTTCTTCTTGTTGTTGTTCGTTCCTGATAGGCAGAAATGCAAATAGTCTGCTACATATTCTAGAATGGAAAGACAAAGCAGGGAGTGAATAGGAGCGATCCAAGATAGCAATCCTCCTTGGAATCCTGTATTTTCACTGTCAAGAAACAACAACAACTCTGTGAAGTATGTTGGGCCAAGAGAGAGTTACTGGTGCAAAGTCACCCTCTGGCTTACAGGCCTGAGGTGGAACTAGCAATAGCAGCAGCACTTAGACTTATATACTGTTCCATAAACTACTCAAAGAGTGGTTTACAATGTCAGCATATTGCCCCTAACAATCTGGCTCATTGTACTGGCCTCAAAAGGATGGAAGGCTGAGTCAACTTTCAGCTGGTCAAGATTGAACTCCTGGCTGTGGGCAGAGTTAGCTTGCAACACTGTATTCTAACCACTGTCACACCACAATGACTAGAACTCACACTCCCTTGGTTTCTAGCCTAGGGCCTTAACCACTAGACCAAACTGACTTTCTATATATGTGCTTCGGTCTACCTCTTGCTATAAACCATCTCTTGGTCGCTATCAATCTATTAATTTTTGCTCTGATTAATCACTTACCTATCAACTTTTTAATGCGAGAAGTTGACTCAGCTTATTAATTCTTAAGCTTATCCTGTTTTATAGATGTCTCTATTCATTGTCTGCCTTATGTTCTGGGCTTTGATTCTTTTTATACTTGTAAAAGAATTTTGATATGACCTTGGTTTGAAAGAACCATTAAGGAGGCACTTGGCAAAACAATTACACAGGCCAGAGGATGAAGCAAGTGGGAGAAAGAAATTCAGAATTATTCTGCCTTGATTTTATTGCTATAAGGGGAGAACAGGCAGAAACTTGGGCAGATTTTCAAGATTCTGTTATTACTCTTTACAACAATAAGATTATATTCCTGGAATCTCTGTGGTATAGATTCTTGATCTGACCTATCTCAAAAGGCTGACACTACCCTACCCAACATTTCAAACAGGAAGCAACAAAACCTTTTATGAATCCCCACATCAAACCTTGGAATGGCATTCTCAATAGAAGAAGCGCTCCTTGATTTGTGATCATAATTGAGTCCAAAATTTCCATTGCTAAGAAAGGCAGTTGTTAAGTAAGTTGTGCCCCATTTTATGATGTTTTTGCTACCTTGACTTTGCTTGCCAGAAGACAGCTGGAAAGATGACAAATGTTGATTACATGACCCCAGGACAGTGCAACTATCTTAAATACATGCCAGTTGCCAAGTGCCTGAATTTTGATCACATGACCATGGGGATGCTGCAATAGTTATAAGAGTCAAAAAAACAGTCATAAGTCACTTTTTTCAGTGCCATTGTGACTTTGAACTGTTGCTAAACAAATGGTTGTAAATCAAGGATTGCCTGTATAGTTTTAGATGCACAAAGCATTCAAAAAAAAGTTGTGCACCTTTCAAAATTATTTCTGTTATGAAGCTGTCTTATCAACAAGAGAGGATGACTTTGATGTTTTGTATCATTTGTGTTTATTGTAAAAGTGTCTGGCCCAAGCCATAATACTCAAATGTAAGGGAAGTCAACATCCCATTTCAGGTTAATGTGTGTGTGGTTTTTTTTCTATCCTGTAAGCTCCATTTGGAATATGCTAAATAATGGAATAGAGTAGGAAAAATGTGTTTATTTTTCCCTTGAACAGCAGGAATCACCAGGACAAAAGTCTTGCCAATGGACCTTTTCCCACATTTAGAGGTGCTCAAGAAGTATCTAAAATATAGGTGTTTGAGAGGCAGACTGCTACAGTGTTGAAGGTGCTGGCCTAGTAGCAGTGAGACCCAGGTTCTTCAGTCCACCCTCTGCCACAGAAGCACTATGGTGTCCATTCTATAAGGTAGACCAGGCTAAGAAGAACCATTGTATGAACTGAATCTTTCAAGTCTGAAAGTGCTTCCCTTTTTCATTTTTTTAAAAAAAATCTTTGTGCGTGGGAGTGAGGATGCTGTCTTAGGCATTTTCACAAACCACTTTCTTGGTCTAGCCTCAAGTCTCATTTATCTGATTATTGCCTTGGTAATGAATCTTTCATTCTGTATATTCATTCCATCAGATTGCCACAAATCACGCATCCTATTTCTCAAACCAACATATCTCAAAAGTGTTGCAAGGGGAAAAAAATCAGGGGAGGAAATGCTAAATATTTTGTCTTGAAAGGACTCTGCTAGCTCCATTCAGTTGCCCAGACTCTCTCTATATAATGAATTTTAAAAATCCACATCAGAGCATAAAGAGGCTACCTTTTACCTTTAGAACCCATGCTTGAGGTCTTTATATGTACCAAACAATCCTGTTCTTCTGATTCATCAGTAATGAATGCTTTAGTAAAATGGGATCATTGGAATAGTCCCAAATGGTTTTATTCTGGCTGGGATGGAAAAAACTTCATTCATGGAATTCATTGGAAGGGAGCCAGCATTTTCTGTTCCTTCCTCTACTCGAGCCAAACAATCCCATTGTTCACAATGATTTCGAGTCAAACAAAAAGACTAACAGTAATAGCAGAAGCTGCAAGAATAATGGCAGAAGTCAAACACATTATTGGGATTCTGTTCTGCCCAGCCTGTTCTTCTACGTTTATTATCATGTTGGTTGACAATAAAACAGGAACTGGGACACAATTAGAAATACTGTTTTGATTTGAAGATATGGTACACATGGACGCATACAGGAAGGTATAGGTTTGCTTAATGTGACCTTATGTAAACCTGCTTCAATAAAGATACCTCTTTATATAAGCGTGCTATCAACTGTCAAATTAGTTTATCAAGATGATTTGGTGCTATATGTAAATCTGCATATATTGAAAATCTACTTTAAACTTTCTCCAAAGGAATATCAAGTTTTGAAATTCTGAGTTCTACCGATGGGACCTCAAGTTTTCAAACACAGGAGTAAATAAATCCTTAATTAACATGAGCATTAAAGCAACTCCAAACAACAACACAATTCCTGAAACCACTGGAATTTGTTAATCCTGATTAAGTTAAGTAATTAATTTCACAGGAACTATTTCAAGAGTCTTTCCCAACTGCTGAATTGTAACGTAGTTGACAGAAATCTCTCTTTCCCTTCTTCAGATTTCACTAGTGTAAGATGCTTCTGCACACTTTCCCTTGACCAATAAATATTAACCTCTGAGAGATGAACAGGGAGTCAAACTGCACATGGATCTACACAACTGCATGAACATACAAAGAGTGCACTTAAGAGCATAGGGTAGCTCAAGTACCCTTATGTAATCCTGAAACCACACAAATCTGCTTTATGCAGCAGTGGCTCCTTGCCAGTCTTCCATAAACAACAGAGGCATCTGTGGAAATGCCAAGTCCATGTGCTGCCCTTTGCACTGCTTTCTAAAATGTAAAAATACAACTGGAAGCATAGACAGCATAGGCTGGCAAGGAAGGAACCAGTTGTTCCCAGGCTAGGGAGAACCATTCTGTAAACATACCTCAACCACCCAAGACCGCCAAGTGAATTGCCAAATACCCATTAACTTAGAAAGGCGGGAGGAAGAAAGACTAGATCGTGGATATTTAAAGGCCCTGCATTCTTGTTCTGCAGTAAGCAATCAATGGCTGCATTAAGGTTTCATTCTCATCTGCAGGAAAGATCCTGAGCTAAGTCATGTCTGGAAACCTTCTGCCAAGCCTAGCTGAGAGCAGAATTAAGGATTAAATGTTTGAAGATTTATGATTTATTTCTGAATCCTAGAGTGAATTTTGACAAAAGGAAAGAAACTCTCATGTCACAGGACTGCAGTGGGTTTTCCAGGGTTTGATACAAATCAGAATGTGATTTTTTTCCCCCCTTAAGATATCAAACGGCATTTATGTTTGGCTTTCACAACCTTTATTGGCAAGAATTATTTATAGCTAGGTAACTATGTTCTATTCTCTGCCTGGACAACCACAGCCATGGATTGAATTTTAAAATTCATTGTAAAGTGGATGCTTTCCACTTCTAACTATTGTGCAGCCTAAGTGTATTCTGCCTGTGTGTTATGCATCCCATAATACTGACTTAATGCATATGTACACTGCCCTATTTCTAAATACCTTACCTACTTTCTATTTTGAGGTTAAAAAAAAGAAGAAGCTAAATATAGTGGCCAGCATTCTCTCTTCCAGTGCTGGCTGAGGCTTCTCTTTGGTTGAGAGAACTTCATACCTTCTGTCACTTCAGCCTCCCAAGAGACCTTTTGCAAGAGTAGATGAGCTTCTCCGGATCTCATTCAGCTCCATTTTAGGAGACTTCAGTCCCCACTTGAACCAAAAAATATAACACTGCCCAGTCCTGCTCAAGAACATTACCCTATGTTGCTAATGAAAACCAATTACAATTATTCAGCAGACTGCATTGTCTAGATCCATCTTGGATTGCCTGCCATTGCATCTTCTTCCAGTTCCAAAAGTTCTTCTTGGTGAACTTTTTTAAAAAGGATCACTCTTGTTGGTCCGCTCAACAACTTTCTCTTATGGAAGAATTTTTTCTGTGAGAAACTAAGCTATTTCTCCTGCTCTCCAGATCTTCTTGTTAACTGCAAAAAGCAGTATATTACACCAACAGTCTCCAACCTTTCTGCTTTGGAAGCCCGGCGGGAGGGGAGAGGGCAGGTGGTTCTGTGTGAGTGGCAGGTGCATGTGTGAATGCGTGCAACTCCATTTGTGCCTGCCGCTCACACTAATGGAGTGGCGCATTTGAGCGCAAGCTCCTGTCGCTCACGCAAGTAGAGCTGCGCACACGCATGCTCACCCACCACTTGTGAGGCCCAGTCCCAAACGGGCTGCAGCCCGGTAGCAGGCCATGGCCTGAAGGATTGGAGACCCCATTTATTTATTAATTTATTTATTTTATTAAACTTTTATACCGCCCTTCTCCCGAAGGAATCAGGGCGGTGTACAGCCATAAATAAAACCCAACACAATACAAAAGTAAAAAATATTAAATAATTTGGCCGAATAACAGACTAAAAATACAACAACCCCTTTAAAATAATATTTAGACCAGTCCCCCTTGATGAAATAAGAACGTTTTGAGGGCGCGACGAAAGGTGCAAAGGTCGGGTCATTGTTAGACCAACCATTTTGCACAACTAAGAAAATATCTTTTAATACTTTTCTCAAAGGGGTTTTCCCATACTAAACTACCTATGTCCAGTTCTTATGGTTATGTCAAGTTCTTATGTTTTTCTAATGGAAAAACATATATAATAGAATGGGACAGGCAACCTAGGAACTACTATAAAGACCTATATTACCTTGAAATGGCTTATACAGTAAGCCTCTTGCTGATCTCATCCTCTACAACAGGGGTCCCCAACCTGTGGGTCATGAGGGGATTCCAACCAGGCCGTGGAAACGACTGGTGCACTTGCATCCTGACTTGTGCCAGAGCAGGTGAGTGCACACACCCTTCGTTTGCATGAGTGGCATGCGTGCATGCTTGCCATTTGTGCAGGCTGCACATTGCAGAACCATCCCCTCTCCCTCCTCCCGCTGGTCCACAAAACCAGAAACGTTGGGGAATTCTGCTGTACAAGTAACCTGACCTCACTACAGTACAAGCTTGCAATGCCACTGGATGCTATCAACTTAAGGGCAAAATTAGCATTTTAATAATTAACAATATCTAAAGCAATGCAAGCCCACAAGAAAGAGGAGATGACAAAGGTACATAGTGAAAACTGATCTTTTTTGAAATATCAAATCTTAAAATATATAAACAAGAAAAAAAATTATTCTGAATTATTCCTCCTCTCCTAAACTTTAACATACTACAGCAACTTTGCTTTATAGTATAGTCCCCACCTATTTTCAAGACTTGTTGATTATCGAATCTTAACCACAACTGGAAGAATATATACTAACAATGTTGTCATTATCTAATGCAGTCATTTTCAGTTGGGATGCTGCAGAGAGGTTGCTAGGGTTCTGCTAGAGATTGTGACTGGAAAAAACTTCATGTGCTGAGCAGTAAAGTGTAGTACTTGCAGTGTACTAAATCGGAATTTATACATGCTGTGACTCAGCTGCCTGCCTGACATTGTTGTCACTGTAAACATTAGAAAACATGGGTTGTGTAGGTTAGAAGTGAATTGTATGCTGAAATTTTCATATTGTTGTATCTGTAGGTCATACTAATCATACTAGAATAACAGAGTTGGAAGGGACCTTGGAGGTCTTCTAGTCCAACCCCCTGCTTAGGCAGGAAACCCTACACCATT
>JANHZT010000936.1:89646-103905 GCA_032468215.1 Stegonotus admiraltiensis
TTTTACGCGGGAGAAAACCCGAACAACCAAAGACCTACATACAAACACCCGCGAAAACCTCAGAAAACAAATATATAAATACACACACACACACACACACACACACACACACACACACACACATATGTGTATATAATATGTAAATAATTACATTTTGTTCTGATCCATTCCATTTTCTGTGATCCTTCCAATGATTAATGCATAAAACTTGTTGCTGTACTTTCCAATTGATCAAGACTTCAACCCCCGAAATTAGGAGAAAAGATTGCAAATTTTTCCATAGCAATATTCTACCCCGTGCAGTGCAGAATACTTGCATGTAGCTTGACATTTCTGTTATGAATAAGTTATTTCTGTTCCCTTTTAATTATACATTGAGTTCCATTTCAACTAACTGGAACTTAATAATTGCAGGATGTTGGAATTGGATATTGAGAGTGTAATCTTGCTGTTCAACTTGCTTATCCCTTTGTTCTGTTTGATTTCCTAAATATATGTTTCTTTTTCTACCCATGCACCAATGACAAATAAAAACAAAGTACAAATAAATCTCAATTTGTAAAGAGAGGGGATTTGTAAAGAAATTGATGTGTACATGATGCTAAGACCTACTGTATCACCTTCACTATAGCCGCCATCATTCCAATGCTACTCTATTCTCAACAACTCTGAGTGGCTTACAACAACCAAAGAAGAAAGTATTATAAAAACCATAAAGCATATGAGATTAAAATATGGCATACTTGTGAAACCAAATGGAATGAAGCAAGGGGTCTCCCTCTCCCTCACCAATCGCTAGGTTTTCACGGCTGTTCTAAACAACAGCAGAGTGGGGGCCATTTGGCTCTCAGGAGGAACCTCACTGCAAAGGGCTACTACAGAGAAGGCATACTTCTGGGATCCTGATAGATGATACTGTTTAATTAAAAGAATCCAGAATGTACTAATCTTGCAGGATCAATTCTACCAGACAAGACATCCCTCAAGTAGCCAGGCCCCATGCCATATAGGACTTAATATTTTGATTGGCTTCCTTTCTACAAACTATGGAAATACACATGCAGAAAATACTGCACTTTTTCATTTTATTTTTTTCTAGTTTTAAGCCCCCCAAACTTGGGGAAAATTCAGGAAGGGAGACATTTTCTTGATTTCCTGTTGGAAGAAGTCTCTAATTTTGATGGCTATTTTATGGTCGCAGTCCAGTAAAAGTCCATTATTTTTTGTGCTGTATACATGAGTGTATGTATTTTAGTAGCAATCATTTTCTTCCTTGTTTGTGTTTATCAGGATTTGCATCTATCTACGGATACAGAGTTTCTGAAATTGATGAAATGCTAGATGCCAGAAAGATAACTGGTGTATGTCAACAAATAGATGTATATTTTGATGTATTAACTGTGGAAGAAAATTTGTCAATAGTTGCTGCAATTAAGGGAATACCTCCCAATTATGTGATACAAGAGGTGAGTAGAATACAATGTATTTATTTTTAATTGTCAAAATGGTGTCATATATGTCCTTTAATAAAACAGATAATTTTACATGTATGTGTACTAATGTATTGACTGCATGTTTTACATCCAGATTCCATGCTATGCTACTTTATTTTGAGAACTCTTCTAAAATAGAAAAGCTTACAGAAGTTAGGATAAAAATATTAAAAATAAAAGAATGATATGAGATAGGTAAAGGCATCAGTAATTATTGTTTCTCCTGCTACTAGTTCTTGTGCACTTTCAAATACCAATTCGACCTATTTTAAAAGAGATATGATTAGCTGAAGCAAAATATTTTTTAAAAAGCCACTTTAATGAGTGGATGGATGGACGGATGTTGCATTGGTTTTGGAAACCTCTCAACTCTTCCGGAGTAGGATTGTTTTTGAAATTGCAGGGAATAAATACCATGGAGTTTGAGTTATTTTCATAACGTATTATATCATGGTAAGTTACAAAACTTTTAGATTCCTTAAGCTTTAGTGACAATAGCTTGATTAATTATGGGATTACTTGCTTAATTATCTCTAAATATTTTTCATACTTGATTTTGAAAGGTACAAAAGATTTTATTGGATTTGGATATGCAGCCCATTAAAGATAACCAAGCAAAAAAACTAAGTGGTGGACAGAAAAGAAAGCTGTCAATTGGAATTGCAATTCTTGGTGATCCAAAGGTAAATAGCAAAATAACTGAAATACCGGTAGTAATACTCTATCAGTTGCAAGCCACATACAAACTGAACTATAATTCTATTGTACAAATTAGGAGAGTTGGGAATAATAAAATATTACTTGCCCAAGCAGGTCTTCAACAGCAGCAGTCCCCTTAACAAAAGCTTAAACAATTAATACCTTTTCCCACACATGAATATGCTACCTCCTCTCAACTGGCCCTACTTAATCTTAAAAAGAGTATTTTAAGAGCATTTTAAACACACCACCTTACAAGAACTTGATTAGATTTCACATGGCTTTCTAGCTGCCTAAACATTTTTATTGAAGAATACTAAAAGGAATTACAGAACATAAGGGTATTTATTCAGATGTGTACATCCATATCCACAGAGAAATAACACCACACTTTATTCTGGGCTCTTCTACGTCTAAAATACTTAGGCAGTTATCTGAACAACACTTTTAAAAAATAGATTCAAAATAACGTTACCATAAATTACCATATAACTAATTTAGTAATATACGGTGTCAGTAAAGAAAAATTAAGAAACCTTAATTCAAAATTACAGCTGGTCAGTAGAAATAAGTACTGTATTCAAGCAAAAACAACTCATGATTATACACCCACACCAGTGAACTGAGGTTTCGGAAAAGGATTTTTTCAGCATATAGAAGCAGACAAAGTTCCACTTTTCTTTGACCTGCACATGGATGTGAGCACATAAACATGTGTGCGCAAACACACACACACACACACACACACACACACACACACACACACAGATTTTCTGTTCAAAGGTATAAATCCAAACAGATAGACATTATTTTATTATTTCTAAGTCATGATTGGCTTATTAGTGAGATAAAACATATTCACTTTTAGAAAGTAATGTACTGCGAGGCAGCATCTTCTTTTTGGACAAAGAGGTGCCAATGAAAATCTCTTGTTTGCAATGAATGCAAGACTTAAGTGTTTTTATTGGGATGTTTGCTGAAACATATGTTAAGGCCAGCTTCCCATAGTGCTTATCTGTGTTTGTCTACTACCCACCCTGCAAAGATTGCTCTGTGCCAAATTTTCTGGGAAAGTGGACAGGACAGGGCAAATAAAGATCAAGCCCATGTCTTTCCACTGTATTATCAAGCTTAATCTTCAGTGTTTTTGAAGTACAGCTAAATAAGGGATTTTGGAACTGACTGGTTAGGATACATTGCATTCACCCATCTGCCAGCCAGTTGCAAATCACACAGGACTTGCAATTTCCTGCCAACTTCTCTATTGACAGCGCTTGTTGGAAATCGGCAGGAAATCTTAAGTCGCTATCAGGTGAGGTCATCAGTTCAGGACCTGTGATCCTCAATTAACAATGGAGACTTGCCATCCCTAAATGATGCAATATTGTGACATTGCGCTTTATGTCTGCATCACTGAGTGATGGAAATTTTGGTCCTAGTTGCCATTGTTAAGCAAGGATTAACTATAATTCAGCCTCCTTCCCCTTTAGTACTCGGCAAACATTTTTTTCCCAGTTACTCCACCCATCATGGGGCTTCATGGGACTTCTCTCCACCTTCCCACACCATTTAGACGGTGATATTTTTCCTATAGTTTTGGTGCCATGCAGCATTGGTATTTGTAAAATGAATACTTAAGTTTTATTTATTGTTTTCCCTGGCTGTTGTTTAGGTGTTAATCTTGGATGAGCCAACTGCTGGTATGGATCCATGCTCCCGACATACAGTTTGGAACCTCTTGAAAAATAGAAAAGCCAACCATGTGACAGTGTTCAGTACCCATTTCATGGATGAAGCAGACATTCTTGCAGGCATGTTCAATTAGATGCCTGTTAGGTTAGATATATATTATCCATAATATAAATAAGATACTTTTGGTTGCTACCGTATAAGCTTTATCTATTTATGATAAAGATCCCTTCTGGCCTACTTCTAGATCGGAAAGCTGTAATTTCTCAAGGAATGCTGAAATGTCTTGGATCTTCCCTTTTCCTTAAGACAAAATGGGGAATTGGCTATCGTTTGAGGTACAACCACTTTCTGTTCTGTTCTCATGTCTATCACAATCCTGCTTCAATATTACCGCTCTTTAAACACATTGAAATTGAAATTATTTCATTGTTAGGTAATCGTAATATGAATTGGATTGTATGATTAACATAGTTACCATGCTTGGCTTGAAGCTGTCATTGAAAATTACTTGAGAACTTCAGCTAGTATGGAATATAGCTATTCAGGTTTTTGTTAAGACTAGACTGCTCATCTGTAATGTCTATCCTACTGTCAGTTGCTAGTTCAGTTTTAAATCCCAGTTCAGAGTACTTAACATTGATCTTTAAACAATTTGAGTCCAGTTATTATTTGAAGGACTGCTTATGCTTGCATTAATGTACCAGGGAAACAGCAAGTAAGTCTTATTTAGCTGCTCCTCCGTTATTGCTTAAACCTCTTAGTGAAGAACCCTTTACAAGTAGTCCTCAAATTACAGCCACAATTGAGCTCAACATTTCCATTGCTATATGAGATAGTTGTTAAGTGAGTTTCCCCCCACTTTACAACCTTTCTTGCCACAGTTGTTCAGTAAATCACTGCAGTTGTTATGTTAGTAACATGGTTGTTGAATGAATCTGGCTTCCGCATTGACTTTGCTTGTCAGAAGGTCCCAAAAGATGATCACATGATCCTGGGACACTGCCTCTGTCATAAACATGAACCAGTTGCCAAGTGTTCAAATTTTGATTACCATGTGGCTGTTGCAATGTTTGTAAGAGTGAAAATTGGCCATAAGTCACTTGTTTCAGTGCCATTGTAGCTTCAAATGATCACTAAATGACTGGTTGTAAATCGAGGACTACCTATTTATTCCTGACTTTGGTCTGGTATCATTTAAAGGGGTTTTAAACTATACTTGACCTCTCTGGTCTGTAATTTAAAATTGTTGAACTTTGTGTTGAGTTGTTCAGTAGTCATTTTTTAAAAGTGTTTAGGTTTTGCTCAAATTTATTAAATTTTACTACTTTATATTGTAAGCACCCTTAGGATGGTAACAAATAATATTTATGAATACCCTTCATGAACTGGATTATGAAAATACAGATACAGGCAGCAGTAAGGAGGAATAATTCTTATTCCTATAATGAATGTTGTGCATCCCTTTGCAAAACAATGGTGTCTATATGTGTTTCTTAGTATGCACATAGATAGGTATTGTAACACAGAAGCTACAGCATCTGTCATCAGACAGCACATCCCCGGATCAAGTTTGCTAAAACAGAATGAAGAACAACTGATATATGCATTACCATTTAAGGATATGGACAAATTTTCAGGTATAACTTTTTCCTCTATTGAATTGCATAGAAAAGCAGAAGGCTATGTTTCTAATTGCACTTGAGCTTAAAGACTATAATATTAATATATAGAGAGTAGTTGGTGGTTACTTTAACAGAGAACAACTAATCCCAGATACATTTATTACCTAAGCATTATTGTTTTCCTGCTTTTGGAATAAAGTTTTGGGGAAATTAGAAGACTGTTCATTGAGCAACTGTAAAAAGGGCATTGCAGAGAAACATGATTGCATTTACAAATTCATTACTAAGATCCCCATGGCTACTTTTTCTTGTAGCGCTGTTTGCTGATCTAGATACCCATGCTCATTTGGGTGTTATTTCTTATGGTGTTTCCATGACAACCTTGGAGGATGTTTTCCTCAAGTTGGAAGCTGAAGCGGAGATTGACCAAGCAGGTAAGGTGGGAAAAAACCACCTAACTTCCTATACTGTGTTTTAAATACAGTATCATAAATGTTGTCTCATTAGTAATTGTTTCATTATTCAATTATATTTCAGCTTATAGAATAGTAGAGTTTCCCATTTTTTAAAATTGGGTTGGGCAATGACATTTTTGGGATGGAAGCTTCACTTGTAGTACATTTTGTACAGGTAGTCCTCAACGTATGATGACAACTGAGCCCAAATTTTCTGCTGTTAAGCAAGATAGTTATTGAGTTTTGCCCCATTTTACAACCATTCTTGCCACAGATGTTAAGTGAATGAATCACCGAAGTTGTTAAGTTAATAGCATGGTTGTTAAGTGAATCTGGTTTCCCCATTGATTTTACTCATCAGAAGGTTGTAAAAGGTGATCACATGGTCCCAGGACAGTGGAACCATCATAAATGCCACTTGCCAAGTTTCTGAATTTTGATCACATGACCATGGGAATGCTGCAAGAGTTGTAAGTGTGGAGAAACAATCATAAATTACTTTTTTCAGTGCCATTTTGTAACTTCAAATGCTCACTAAATGAATGACTGTAAGTTGAGGACTACCTATATATATTCACACACACATACCCCAATCTACTTGGAAGTAAATTTAAAGCTGCCCAAGCTATTCTTTTCTCTTTCTTAGATTTTAGTATATTCAACTCAGAAAAAGTAGAAGAAGAAATGGAAACAAAATCTACTGATGAATTAGAGCAGAGCCTACTAATGCTCTCTGAAGTAAAATCTTGTGTGGTGAACAGGAAATCTCTTTGGAAAAAACAAGTCACGACTATGGCAAAGGTTCATTTCCTCAACTTAAAACGTGAAATTAAGTCAGTGGCAGTAGTGTAAGTATCTCAGCTTTGAACTAATCTGATCTAAAAGCAGATATTGCTGTTAAAACAGAAGCAATTAAAATCATGAGTTATGTATGGTCACTTTCAACTAGCCTGGGCTATTTTCAAAATGGGTGGGTAATGGATGAGGCCCTTTTTGAAGCACAGCATCATCATTCCAGAGGCAAGAAATGTGTGACAGCAGTTGAAGGAACATGATGGCAAGAGGTGGCTGAGAAGGCAACAACAGTTGTTCCAAATGTCCCCACTGGCAGCTGTTATGATTTCTTGTAGTGTTTCTTTGAAAGTTATTCCTGTAGCTATAGCAATAGCACTTAGACTTATATACCAACCGAAGTCTGTTTGCATACTGTTAAATTGACACTAATTTTTTACATTTTACTGCCAATATTCTTTTTTCAGATAATGATGATTCCTACAATTTATAGCTTGCAGCAACAGCTGACTGATATCAACACTGGATGCAAACACCTTACTTGCTAGTTCCACAATCTTATTCCCCTTCTTGCTACTTGCTGCATTTCATTGTATACTGAGAGTTTTAAATGTATTTATAAGCTTATTTATAACCGGTGTGTGTTACAATATAAGAAAATTCACATTTAAAACCATTTAATTATAGTTCTCAATATTTCAAGATACCTTCAGTCACAGACTGATGGACTGTAATGTAATGTAGTGTAATGTAATTAATTCCTCAAGACAAGCCTGCCTAATTCTGATCTAGTTCTTAAATGGACCTCTGCTTTTTCTTTTCTTTCAGACTTTTGTTATTTACAGTGTTTCTTGTTATTCAGATTTTTATGTTTGTTGTACATCACTATTTGAAAAAAGCTGTAGTCCCTATACAGCTATCTCCACATTTATATTTTCTTAAGACCAATGAAACATATGACAAGTACAAAACTAGTCTCCTCATTCAAAACTCCACTGGTAAGAAATTTAACAACTACATTTTAAGTGCAATATACTGATTGGTTTTATTTCAATTCCTTTTTTTTTTTACTTTTTGCTTTGATTTATATGCCGCCCTTCTCCGGAGGCTCATGGCGGCTTACAGTGCGTTAAACAATAGCCTTCATACTTCTGTATATTTATACAAAGTCAGCTTATTTCCCCCACAATCTGGGTCCTCATTTTACCCACCTTAGAAAGGATGGAAGGCTGAGTTGTGGAAATTCCTGGCATTTCCAGTTCTTTATTTCATATTTATAAAATCCACTACAGGTGGACTTTCTTGTTCTATCCTAGTATGTTGTATATCCTAGCTTTTCGAAACAAAATACAAAATTGGAACTGGAAACTCCATCGCTAACTGATATTGTAGTGAAGTGAAACATTACGTGACTGTGCCAGACTTACAACTTCTGTTGTGTTGCAATTGTTAAGTAAATCACTGGATTGTTAAGTGCAATATCATGTAAGGGTGATGTGCAACTTCCTGCCAGTTTCCCCACGGTCACATGACTCTGAAGAGTGCAAGTTGGAGGACCAGTCATAAACTATTTTAGCATTGTTGTAACTTTGAATGGTTGCTGACTGAGGCAGTCAGTAAGCTAGGATTACCTGTATTGATACAATATCTTGGGGCTATGGGGGTGTTTAAGAGCTGGAAAATGATTGAAAAGACAACAAACATTCTCCCAAAAATCATAGAAGAAAAATAACTGTATGGTAGCCACTTTAGATCTTGGGTTCTCTCATTCAGTTTTATTTCAAATAAAGAATAAGTAATAAAAAAAATTAAGGAAATAATTTTCAAAATAAAATACAGTAAAATGGTACCTTGGTATTCAACTGCTTTGAAAATAATCAAATTTGGTACTCAACACATTTTGATGTGAACATTTTGTCCCGATACTCAGTTTGTTTGGTACTCACTTCACTGTTAGAACTTGTTAATGCCGGCTGCCTTGTGACTCACTACGTTATTCCTTATGGGAAAAATTTGTTTGGTACTCATTGTTTTTGGTACTCACAGTACGTCCCAGAACCAAATGATGAATACCAAAGTACCGCTGTATTCATAATAATGAAAATAAAATAAAAATAAATAGCGATAAAAGTAAAAAGCAAAGTTTATAAAATAAAATAAAGAAGGCCTGTGGTTCCTAATTCCACAGTTGAAATTAGCAGCCCTCCATCTCTCTATTTAGCATTTTAAAGAATATTGTGGATTGATGAGAAATTATAGTGAGTAGGGGAGGCCATTGTAGAGTTCTTCGTTTTCACCATGGAAGTAGCAGCTTGTTTTAAATTTAGGAACTTTGCATAATGCTCGGGCAACTGGTAAATTGACTGGAAGCTACATCCATATTTCTGCAGAGCAAAATGGCAGATTGCGTAGAACACTTGGCCCAAAATAATGGATGTGCAAAGTGGATTCTCATGAATAATGAATTCAAGTTCATATAGTCAAATTATGGATAAGGAGACCATGAATTATAAGGTTCAGCTGCATATTTGCATGTAGGTTTCAAAACTAACAGATGACCAATGGAGAGCCTGACCTTGTATGCATCTGCAGGAGCAAAAGCAAGGTTGCATCATATGCTCTTTCCCTTTGTGCTTTAAAAAGTGTTTCATGATGCTGCAATTTTGCTTTTGTCATTCTGGTCCACCCCACTCAAATGCCGTTTCCTAAGGCTGTCTAGAATTGAAAAGGACCCACTTTTTTAAAAAAAATATTGTCATCCCTCTGTCCAGATCATTCTTACATTGTACCTGAATCTCTTTTTAGGGTTAACTGTGATTAAATTTTGTTTACTTAAATTGCTCTGAACGTATGGAATAGTTGTGATATTTTTATGCCATGTTCTCCTTTTTTTAAATCTAGGGTCAAACATAGATGACTTAATTAGTGCTCTTAGAAACCAGAATATACTTACAGAGGTACGCAGTGACAATGATTATGAATCAGCAGATTTCCACAGTACAGCATTAAACAACAGTGGATATGTGTCATTTGCCCCACATAGTGCAGCATTTAAAGTACTTAAAGTAGACAAGGTAAGAAAAGATAATAATTCTCTTTGAATATACAGGAATTTAGTAAAATGTGTGTGTAATTATATGTAGTTGTACAATATGATCTGAAAACAAATGTATCAGATTTGCTAAGGATAGAACAATCTCAGGTTAATAAGTTTGTAGATGGTGAATTGCTTTTGGATACTTCAGTTCTGTGAGGGAATAAAATGTATATATATCCATAAAATGAATATTAGCACTTATTTTAAATAATATTTGGTGCTCATTTGGGACACCCAAAAGCCATTGTGGTTGCAATTGCCCAGTCCCAGAGGTGTGGGGAACAGGGCATGAAATTCTAGCCCTGTGTATATGAATAAATTTATAATTTATAAAATAATAATAATAATCACCCAAATCTAGTAAACCATTTGACAATACCACCTAGGATTCAGCAGAGATGCAGAAATATCTTGTGATCACATCATAAAGAAATGTACATCTGTTTTAATGATACCATTGATTTAAATTTTAAATAGCATGAATGATACCATATTGCATCATTTTATGCATCTAAAAGTTCATTTTAGTTCCTTTTTTGTAATGAGATATTTATCACTTGTTGCATTATACCAAGATATATTCTCATAAATATAAATGTTTAATTTTTATCTTTGTTGTTGCAGAGTTATATCTTTACTGCTGCTTTTAATCGCACCATGATACATTCTTTACCTGTTATGATGAATATTATTAGCAACTTCTATCTATACAGTGCAAACATAACTGAAAAGATCCAAGTTTGGAGTAACCCTTTCTTTCAAGTAAGTAAATGTGAAAATCCAAATGCTGATATTATAAATTCTTCATATAATGATGGATAATGTTATATATTAGGAATTAAAAGATTTTGGCCATATTTCCAGTATTCTACTATAGCTCCAATCTGATTCAGTTGATTGATGTTACTCACTAAGCATTTTTTACATTGGTATTTGTACATGCATTTTCAAACTTCATTTGCTTTAGTTTTACCATTTACATAATACAAATTTTCAGAATAATTTTCATGCATTTATGCTGAAGAAATTCTAAGCTGGGAAATGCCACTTGAGGCCAGAAATCCCCTAAAAATGAAAATTGGAAAGTCTCAACATATGCTTTCATGAAAGTGTACTTTTCTAATCGTGTATAATAGATTGTTGCAGTGACTGATCTGGTTTAAAATGCTCATGACATACACTTATTCTCAGTTGGTTATAAGCTGTGCCTCCATCTTTCTGGTAATAATTTAAAGAACTACCAACTATGAGAGTTGAGACATCTTTAAGTCTTGTCTCAAAAATGATTTTAGTGCTGTCATGCATGTAATCTCTTCATTTTCTCTGCTTTATGATTTGAAAGAATGCTGGAACCAAATACATTGCATAGTATAGCTCATAACACAATACAGCTCATATCTTCATGGCAAGATAAAAAATTCTCTGCATCTTAATGTAGGCATAACCTGGGTTCTAATATTATAAAGGATGTATAGGTATCTTGAAATTTATCAATTATAGGAAGGGATAATATAAAAGGGAAAAACACCTAGTATTAAAGCTTGTGGTTGTGGCTAGAAATGGTTGCAGAGCAGTTTTGAAATGTAATGGATTTATTTTTGTCAGTATCAGGTGATATATCAGAAAGGAAAATTGTATTTCTAAATTTTGGGGCTTAAACATATTATTTAAAGTTCTAGAATTCTGCCTATTTTTTGATACAGATTGGAATTAGTTGGTATTGTAGGATTATTTAATATGAGACACATGAAATGCAGTTAATGAGGCATGATTTATAGCATACCAAAATAAGCAGGCCATATGTTTAGACTTCGTTAGATTTCAAGTTTTTTTTTTATTTCTTACATGAAAATCTCTTATTCGCAGGAAATCACTGACACAGTTTTCACTCTTGTGCTGTATTTTGAAGCTGTCTTACTAGGAGTTCTTGTCACTGGAATGCCATCATATTTTGCCATGGAGAATGCAGAAAACCACAAGGTAACAAATCATAATATCTTTTTATTATATCTAGTGGATGGACGGACTCTGGATGGTATATAATTTAAAACATATCCAATACAATAAAAATAAGGAACTAATAACCTGTGGACTGATATGCCCATTTCTGTAGTGTGCCTTTGAGTTAGTTTTGACATCAATACCTGAGAAAATGCTAGAAAAGATAATTAAGCAGTGAATGTATAAGGAAGAAAATGATTATTAGAAACCAGTATGACTGTGTTAAAAAACAAGTTTTATGTTGATTAAATAGAACAGTGTCATGTTGCCACTACCAAATGGATTGTTGAATAACCATAGCCAATTTATGGTCCTCAATGAATGTACTGGTATGTCTCCATGAAAAGAAATATGAATTAGGATTCTGTCCTGGCACAGTATTTATCAACATTTTTTAAAAAAAGAGGATAAAGGGGACGCTCAGCAATTTTGTAGATGATGTGAAGCTTGTTGGGGATGGAAAAGATTGCGAACACTTCAGAAAACAGGCTCAATGTCAAAAGGATCTTGATAGACTTGAACATTGGCTCTTTTTCAACAAAATTGCAAGCAATGTAGATTTCTATACATATAGAGGTACAATGTAGATGGAACCTGGATCAACAGTAGTACTTCTAAGAAGAACCTGAGTGTCGTGGTAGACAACCGAATGAACATGGGTCAACAGTGTGTTGCTTCTGTCAAAAAAGCCAATGCAATCTTGGTCTGCATCAATAGACATCTGTCAATTTCACGGGAAGTAAAGTTTTGCTTGTATGCTGCCCTGGACAGACCTCATCTGCCATATTGAATCCAATTTGGGGTGCCATAATACAAGAAGAATGCTGAGAAATGGAAATGATACAGAGAAAAGCAACAAAGATAATTGGGATATTGGAAATAGTATTCTATGAAGAAGAATGGTTAAAAAAAGTTCAACCTTAAGAAAAGAGATATGATAGCAGTCTTCCCGATACCTAAAAGGCTGTCAGGTGTGGGAAGAGAGTATGAATTCATTTTCTCTAGTGCCCACAGTTAGAACAGATACTTTTTGTAAATTTTACAAAGATGATCCAGACTCAAAATAAGGAAGAATTTCCTGACTGTGACAACTATTAAATAGTGGGGCAGCTTGTCTCATGGAATTATCTCACTTCACTTCTGGAGATTCTGAAACAGAGTTGGATGGCCATTTGTCTGAGTTGATCTGCCCTAGGAGGGAGTTGGATTAGAAGACTTTCGAGATCCCTTACACCATCCTATCATTCTGTTAAATGCCAAAACCTTAGTGATACAACCTGGGTGGTTTCTATGCCACAGTTAGAATATTTTCCTGAAGCAACAGACATATTTGATTGAGTCCATATTCATTTTCTTTTACATATCACATCTCAATTACCATTAAAGGAGTTGGAATAACTTAAAAGACATTTTAACTGATTTCATGTTACGGGTACTTCTCAGGTTACAACGGCAATTGGGACCAGAATTTCCATCGCTGAGTGACATGGTTGTAAAGTGCAACATCACAAAACCACATCAGTCAGCAATGGCAAACCCAGTTTGCCACCATAACCCAAAGACCATATGGTTCATTAAGAGAAGACCTCACATTGTGACATGGCCTATTGGGGCTGTGTAACAATTGAGCCAAGTCAGTGCAATTTAGAAGGGAGAAGCTAAACAGGCAATGGGGTATAACTTTTTAAATTTCCAGAAACATTGTTACAGAACTTCATTTCACGTACATATCAGTGCCATTGCAAAGTCTAGTGGGAAACCAATGTGCAAATCGGCTCCCAGTGAAATTTGTATCACAATCATTAACATCCATACTATGGACAAGATAAAATTTGAAGAAGCACCATTAGGAGAGGTTTTGCTATATTTTGTCTGACTCTCATAGCTATATTTAGATTTAATCACTATCCTAACTATAATTGCTGATCACTCTAAGGATTCTAAGGCACGATGTAATTACTATCACTTCTAGTACTACTTTATCTGTATTTTAATTTTTTTCCAGTCTTTAAGATGTACTTAATTTTTTTTTAACTTGATTAATTATTTTTGGATCCAATTTTATTCATGTCTCAATGTTTTGTCCATTTTTCAAAAATAACTTAATGTTTTAGTTGATTACATTTAATAAACTTTTATATTCTTCCAGCATTAGGATTATATAATGGTTCACTATTTTAAAAATGTACCATATAGAGCAGTGATGGCTAACCTTTTTGCCATCGCATGCCAAAACTGGGGGGAGAGCAGTGGGGTCACATGCACACGAGCCCATATCCATAATTCTATGCACCCCGCCACCCCCTGCTCCCCCCCCCGCTTTTGGCACGCGATGGCCCGGTGGGCCCGGTAGGCCCGTTTTTCGCTCTCCCCAGGCTCCAGAACCTTTCTAGAAGCCTGGGGAGGGC
>JANHZT010000936.1:104005-125195 GCA_032468215.1 Stegonotus admiraltiensis
TTCTAGAAGCCTGGGGAGGGCAAAAACGGCCTCCCACCACCACCAGAGGCTCTCTGGAGGCCAGAAACAGTGTGTTTTCTGACTTCTGGTGGGCCCAGAAGGCCTGAAAATCAGCTGGCCGGCGCATGCATGCATGCCAGAGCTGAGCTCACGTGCCCACCCATATGGCTCCACGTGCCACCTGTGGCACCCGTGCCATAGGTTCGCCATCACGGATATATAGCATGGAGATATGTTTAATATTAACATATCAGCTACAAATAGAAAGAGCAAAATCAGGATGAATGATGAGATCTACTGCCACAATATGTTATCTACCTACCTATTGACCTATCTATTATTTATTTTGCAGACAAGAGCTTACACCCAACTTAAAATCTCTGGACTTTATCCTTCTGCTTATTGGTGTGGACAAGCACTAATTGATATCCCATTATTTTATATAATTCTTCTTCTTATGGTAGGAAGTTTATTTGTATTTCATCATGGAGTTTATTTTTTCCCTGAAAAGTTTCTTGCTGTGGTAAGTTCTATTTTACAACAAATACATTTCCTATTATTTTTTCATTTTATTGTGAATACATTTGGATTTTAAACTGTCTCTCCACAAAAGTGAATAAGAATATTTTTACTTCTTTTTTTAAAAAAATTGAAAACCATGTTATCAGTTAGCCGGTATTGGTTTATCTTAAGAAGCAAAATTCCAAACAAATGCTTTTCTATAATTCATTTTCTAAAAAAAATAGATTGATTATTGCTTGGTGTAATAAGAATGTCTAATTTATTTATTAGAATTGCTCATTTTATTCATGTTCTAGTATGCCAAATCTAAGCCAGGATCTCATGTTGTGCCTAGGGAAACAATAAAAGCATAATTAAAAATTTGCTTCTTTTGGAAATGAGTTATAATATTGCAGACAAATGGAGGTTCTTTATGCAAGATATGATTTTATCTAGTGAAAACTCAGCATTATTGCTAGAATATATTTCTTTCACATCCTCATTCTTTGTTAGTGTTGCATTATTACTTTCCAGCCATTTTCGTTAACAAGAGAATCCTCTTTTCCAATAGAGGAGACTATATCTGAGTTCAGGGTTGAACAGTGGAGTCCTTGGTGCTCTCTTAGCTTGGTTGTTTGTTTCCAGACTGCAAGCAAACCAACCAAGCTCAGAGAACACCAGGGCAGGGGTGAAATTCAGCAGGTTATGACAGGTTCTGGAGAACCAGTAGCAAAAATTTTGAGTAGTTTGGAGAACCGGCAAACACCACCTCTGACTGGCCTCAGAGTGGGGTGGGAATGGAGATTTTGCAGCATCCTTCCCATGCCACACCCACCAAGCCATGCCATGCCATGCCACGCCCACCAAGCCACGCCCACAGAACTGGTAGTAAAAAAAATTGAATTTCACCAACGCATCAGGGACTCTACAGAGTCCTCTGTACCTCTTCTATTACAGTTCCTACAAAAAGTGTTGCACAAATACGTATTTTCATCAGTGACTGCAAGAAGAGTTTTGAAGAATTTTATTATTCAGTCGCTAAATTGTGTCTGACTCTTCGCGAGTCCATGGATATAGCATGGCAGGCTCTCCTGTCTTCCACTGTCTCCTGGAGTTTGCCCAAATTCATGTTTGTTGTGTCAGTGACACTATCTAACCATCTAATCCTCTGCCATCCCCTTCTCCTTTTACCTTCAATCTGTCCCAATATCAGGGTCTTTTCCAGCGAGTCCTCTCTTCTCATTTGGTGGCCAAAGTATTTGAGCCTCAGCTTCAGCTTGAAGAATAGGGCAGCTGTATCTATATGAAACAGATGAGAACAGAAGAAAAGGAGCAGGAATTAAGCTGCTTCATAGCTTACCTGTTAGAAAATTCCTTTAGGCTTATGTACTACTTTCTTTATCCCTGATCTTAAAAAGTCAACTAAGAATTTTCTTTTCACTTGCAGGTTTTTTGCCTTATTGGCTACATACCATCCGTTGTTATGTTTAATTATATTGTCTCCTTCAGCTTTAATGCCATACAAAATACCAAAGAATTTTGGTCATTTATTTTTTCAGTGGTAAGTTAAACTTATTTGCTGTTTGTATGACCCATCCCTCTTATACAGTACAACCCTGGTGGCTAGCAATAAACAGACCACTATAGATGTATGAAAAATAAAACGAACAACCCCACAACATTTTTTTTAAATGACACACTCCAGCCAGGACATCATAACAACTCTATGCCAGTTACACATGTGTTGGTTTAAATTTCTATCCTGGCCCATTGCCTGGGGGAAGAACCAGGTGTTCACAAGTCTTCTGGAAAGCCAAGAGGAAAGGGGCCTCCAGATCTTGAAGTGAAGGCTGTTCCAAAGGAGAGGTATTTTTTACAGAGAAGGCACACCTCTTAGATCCAGCCAGGTTACATTGTTTAATAGAGGAGGTCTGGAGCACACACATCCTGTCTGATTTGGCAGGGCAGGCTGATACTCTCAGGTGTAGCCAGTCCTGTTGATAACCTGTCCCATGCATGCAGAGCTTTAAAGACAATAACCAGCATCTTGAATTGCATCCAGAAGGAGATTGGGAGCCAGTGCAGCTTGGATAGCAATGGTGCAAACCTTGGAGCACTCAAAACTGTGTGCCCTGATCTATTCTGAACCAGTTTAAATTTAGGTGATTTTCATGTACAATACTATACATGGGAAATGACTAAAGCATGAATGAACATGGGCATTGGCTTTGAAATTGTGCACAAACTCTCCAGAGGAGTGCTACTTTTGAGATTTAAAGATGACAATTGTCCACATCCAGAGGGATCCAAAAACCCCAGAACCATTTTGTCTTGCTAGAATTAAATTGCAACCAGTTCTAGAATTAAATTGCAATCAGTTTGATGCCGTTTGCCGGGGACATGGAGTGCCACTGGATAAAAATAAATAACCTTTTAAATTTTCTTTTCTCTTTCAGGCCGCTTTAGTTTGTTCTGTTGTCATCGAAGTAGCCTTCTTTATGTGGTATTACACAACAGCCGCTGTTCTTCATGTTTGTTTTTCTATTTTTGTCCCTATCTATCCTCTTATTGGGTGTCTCATTTCTTTTATAAAGGTAGGTTTTCTAAGAAATTGAAACAGTAAATTTATTTCTGGCGCATACTAGGAGAATAAATTGACATAAATTACTACCGGTATGTGTAGGGATATATACAGTGGTGAAATGTAAAATTTGTTACTACCGGTTTTGTGGGCGTGGCTTGGTGGGTGGGGGTAATATGACTGAGTGGGCGTGGCCAACTTTTTTTTTTACACTTTTAAAACCATTTTTTCTACAATCTCTTCTGCTGAAGAGGTTGTAAAAATGCTTTTAAAGCCTCTGACGATCCCAGCTGACTTGCCTGATTGGCATTTTTTCCTTTTAAAAACATTTTTTCTATAACCTCTTCAGCCGAAGAAGTTGTAGAAAAAATGTTTTTAAAAATAAAAAAAAAAGCCTCTGATGATTGCATGGCTCAGCTGGGCAATGGGGTGGTGTTGGCAGGGGAAGAGGGATTTTTGCTACTGGTTCTCCGAACCACCCGCCTCCATTGCTACCAGATCGGGCGATCTGGTTCGAACTCTGAGCATTTCACCCTTGGATATATACTTGTATGTTTATAAAATTATATGTGTGTATTGTTCACTTAAGACAAATACTGGATAAATATAAAATTGGAGGCCATGTATGTTAAGAAAGACAATAAGTTACAATGCAGGAGGGGTGGGAGCAGAAAATATTTTAAAGGGTGATTCTGACTTCATTTTAATCGTATTTATGGGTTTTTTGTTGGCTGTCCTCCCCACCAATGCTTAACAATATTGCAGATTGTGCCCAACCCCCAGGAGTAGATATTGATAGTGTGTAAAGCATTTGGATAGCAAGTCATTTCACTAGACTAGCGGGTTAAATTACTTTCAAATTACTTAAATACGATTATGATAGTGCTCCTTATAAGCTGAGAATCAAAACATGAGAAAGTTACCTTCAGGCTGAATGATGATCAGAAGAAGATTCTTTCAACATATAATTTGGATACTACATTTAGCATCATTCCATTTCAATTAATATGAATTTCCACTGTAATGCTTTTAGTGATTTATTACAACCAAATCAAATAGTATACAACAGAGGCACCCTCTCATTTGACTATCCTGGATACTTCCTGAATTTAGCTTCACTTCCTGTCATTTTGTTATTGTCATCACTTCTTCTCATGGTAAAAGAAAGATTGATTAATCGTGATTAATCTTGATACTACTGGTGACAGAGAGTAGTTTATAAAAACTATTACAAGTTATCACTAGTTTATAAAAAGCTAGTCTAGTGGATTCAACTGTGATTGTAAATTCTACTGATTTTGGAAAGAATAAGGCGTGCTATACAGGTAGTTCTCGATTTATGACCACAATTGAGCCCAAAATTTCTGTTGCTAAGTAAGACCTTTGTTAAGTGAATTTTGCTCCATTTTATATCCTTCCCTGCCAAAGTTGTTAAGTGAATCACTGCAGTTTTAAGTTAGTAACACTTATATTAGTTGTTAAGTGAATCTGGCCTTCCCATCTCAGAAGATCGCAAAAAGGGATCACAGGACATAAATATGGGGACATAAATATGAATCAGTTACCAAACATCTGAATTTTGATTATGTGACCATGCAGATACTTCAACGGTTGCAAGTGTGAAAAATGATCATAACACACTTTTTTTAGTGCCATTGTAACTCCAAACAGTCACGGAATGAACTGTTATAAGTCAAAGACTACCTGTATTTTCTTTATACATGAATGTGTTTTAGAACTGAGGTATAGAATCAGTCAGATAATCTAGACAAAAATAACCTAATTATGTGTATATTCTGGAACAATCTATATTTGGTAAAGAAAGTTTTGTCTTTCCTTGGAGAAGCATCTGAATAAACTAAAAGTGTCTTGTGAAAAATATTAGAAAAATTAAAAATAAGAGTATTACCTTGTTCACCTGTAATCCCCTCAAGATGAGAAAACATTCAGATAGTACAGAGTTCAGTAGTCATACCATTTTTTAAAGTTTGTTGAGCTTGGCTTCAATTATGTATTTATTGTTTTGTTAGATAGTGCGGAAACTTGATAACAAGATGGAGAAGCATTCAGAAAGATTGTTGATATCTGTTGTAGCGGTAAGCACCTTTTAAATAAAAGATACAAGAGATCAGCTATTTTGTTACACCTAGAAATAATAACATATTGTGTTGTTTATTTTATGGTTAGTCTGTTTATAATTTGTGCAAAACTATGATGTGTTTAAAAATTGGTTCAGCCATTGTAAAGAACACTTCCCCCTCCCCCGCAAAAGTAATAGTATTTGATTTTGCAGGAGTATTGATTATACATGGAATAAAAAGCACATACATTCAACTTTATTGTGTTAAATGCAGTATTATGAAAAAATGTGTTATAATTATGAAGACAATTTAAGTTGCTTTTGGACTTGGGTGGGAAAGGAATGCAGAGCTCTTATGAGCTACTTGGAGGACCAGAACTTTTCTTCAAGACCTTAACAAGAATTATGGGATTTTCAGTAAACCTTTTAGTTTAGCTTCATATTTATTGCTTGGTCCTGAAGAATTATTTCAAAAAAGCTGATAATTTCAGCTGTAACAACTGTATCTCTATTGATACGAGTGGCTTCCTTCAAAGGCCAGCACAGAAGCAGCAGACTGATCTTGCCAGTGCTATATTTAAATATTATTGAAGAATATTTATTTGTTTGTGCCATGCTGCCCAGAGTTGCATTACTCAAGTTGGGCAGAATATCTCTTATTTCATTTTCATGTTTCTTAAATATGAAACAGGTCTTGTGATGGTAGGTGAAAATGACCTTGGGATGCTGCAGCCTAGGCTACAGTCTGATAAGAGGCAATTCAGTCAACAGATGGGAGAAGAGCGTTGCCAAAGGGACCCTTCCGTAGTTTTCCAAAGACTAAAAAGAGGGAGGGGGAACTTAACTTCAATCTTGCAAAATTCTGCTAATGTAACCTTACAATAGCGACAGCAATAGCACTTAGACTTATATACCACTTCATAGTGCTTTACAGCACTCTCTAAGTGTTTTGCAGAGTCAGCATATTGCCCCCAACAATCTGGGTCCTCATTTTACTGACCTCAAGGATGGAAGGATGAGTCAACCTTGAGCTGGTCAGAATCGAACTCTTAGACTATGGACAGAGTTAGCCTACAATACTGCATTCCAACCCCTGTGCCACCACGGCTGCTAAAGATATAGTGTTGGTGCTCCTGGTTGTGTTTCTTGTCTGGACTACTCAGAGTTAAAATTAATCTTGCCAGACTGAAAGTATTTTTCTCCTTCTCTTTTTAGCCTCCATAAAACTAAGGAGGGTCTCCTCTGGAACACTTCCCATGCTTTTCCCCCCATTTGCAGACTGAGCTTCCTCTTATCAGAAGTTGCCTAGGCTGTGCCCAAGGTTATTCTCGCATGCCATCACAATTCTATTATTCAACTTTGACAGGGATTTTTAAAAGTGAAATAACAGAATGTAAAGTGGACCCTTAATCCATTATAGTCATTTTACTTTGTGCTATATTAAGGCAGAGTGGAATTGTGGTGGAATTGATGGAATCAGGCATTTTTTAATGTGCACATTTGGTATAACAGGAACCTAGGGCAAAATATAATACACAGCATCTTAGAAGAAATAATACACACAAGAATATAACCATAAATAAAATTAAATTTTAAAAGCTAGAATGCTAAAGACCAAGATGAAACAATAAGAAATAGCATTAAAAAATTGGATGAAAAAAATATTCTGTAAAACCAGAACTTAACCTCTCCCTTGTGCATGAGACTTAATAACAACATTTCGGGTAATAATGTAAAGTACTGACAGATCTGGATCAGAGAGGGCGTTCCTTCAAAAGTCCTGAAGCCAAATGATTTAAGCTTTCTAAATCAAAGCAATAACTGAGATTTTTGGGAAGAAAAAACTAAGACTTAGAACAATACCTCATAACTTACAACCACATTGAACCCGAAGTCTCCATTGCTAATCAAGAAAGTTGTTAAATGAGTTTTGCCCTATTTTATGACTATTCTTGGCACATTTGTTAAGTGAATCACTACTGTTATTAAGTTAGTGTCATGGTCATTAAGTCAACCTGGCTTTCCCATTGACTTTGCTTGTCAGAAGATGATCACATGATCCCGGGACACTGCAACCATCATAAATACATGCCAGTTACAAGTATCTGAATTTTGATTACATGACCATGGGGATGCTGCAACGTTCATAAGTGTGAAAAATGGTGATAGGTCACTTTTTTCAGTGCTTTTGCAATTTTGAACAGTCAGTAAATAAATGGTTGTAAGTTGAGGCCTACCTGTATTCAGCTGCTACAATGAATTATTTTGTAAAACATCCTATCATAAGCAGCTGGCATTCTAAGCAGTGGTTTTCAGTTGTCTGTTTCTATTGTACTTGCTTACAAATTGTTCTTGTTTCTAGCAAAACAGAAGTTTTAACATGTTTTTTTCCCTTTCATATTAGCCATATTTGCAGTGTGTAGTTTGGCTCTTTCTTCTGCGTTATCTTGAAATGAAGTGTGGGGGGAAGTCAGTAAGAAAAGATCCATTTTTCAGGTTGGTACAACACTGATAAGAAAATGTAATATCCTAGTATCAAATTTCAGTAGGTAATGATAAATTTCAAATACCTTTTGAAGAAAGTTTTTGTACAAACAAACAAATAATGCTTTGTTTGATATTTCAATTTTACTGCTTAGAAGTCTATATGTGCTTACCCTTGCGCCTGTTTAAAAAAAATCTATCAAAGGGAAACAGAAAACATATCACTGAACTATAGTATTGAACTGGTATTAAAGAAAAGAACGACTGGAAAGAATAGTCAGTTTCTTGCAATAAAGCTTGGATTGTTCATTAAAGTTCAAAATATAATTCCAAGAAAAACACATATTCTTAGATGTAGAATAAAGAATGTGTAGGTTGGTGTTGCTTCCAGACTATAGCAGAATGGCTGTTTGAAAAATACAGGTAATCCTCCATTGATGATGGCATCGGGACCAGATTTGCCATCGCTAAGTGACATGATCGTAAAATAGGATGTGATGTGAATTAGCAACAGCAATTCCAGTACTCCGGGTTGTCATCAAGAAGTGAATCACTGTGGGTCGTTAAGTGAGAACATCACATGGTCACCATTTTGTTACCTGGTGGCATCCCCGTTGATTTTGCTTATGAGAAGCCAGGAAAAAAGGATACAAATGGCAACCATGGGGATCTACAATGGGAAGAACTCTTGAGGACCAGTCATAACTATTATACCACAAATTGGAATAATTCCTGAACAAGTGGTTGTTAAGTGAGGACCCCCTGTATCCCTTTAAAGAACATTTCCCAATGCTTTTAAATGCAGTTTCCTTTTCCAGTTCTTTGCTAATATATTTGTGAATGCCTTCTGCTGATCATGTTTTATGAATTGCTTGCTAGTGAATCTGTAAATATCCTTGTATTGACCATCATTCTTCTACAGCTTCATTTGAATTAATGGGCATTATCATTTATTTTTACATAAGATCCAGCTTCTCCTGACCTTTTCCATTGATCATCTTTCATTAAATATAACAGCCTCCTAGACTTTAAAGTATGTGGCCTGAAAAACTTTTTTCTTTTTCCTGAAAAATGTTTCAGCAAAGGGGCACGCTTGCAACTGTAGCTTTTCTTCCTGTTGTGTTGAATTGTTCCTCACATCATGACACCTGGGAACTTTTTCCAATTAAGAACAGGTTAATTTGAGGGCTCCTGCAGTCAACTTACCTTATTGTTAAATATTACATGGAACATTTTCCTGTTTATTTTGTCTGTTCAAAGAGCCATTGTAGAGAATGAATCTTTTTACCTGTTTTCAGAACACCTATGAAGCCCAAGACCTGGAAACTCCCGGATGTGTCGCAGGATGAGAATGAGGATGAAGATGTTACAGCAGAGAGGCTGAGGGTTAAAGAGTTGATCATGTGTCAAAGCTGTGAAGAGGTAAATCTTCCCATCCCCACGTAGCTCTCTCTCCTTACTGAAATCCAGAATTGAAAGGGGTAATTTGCTTAGGTAGTCTGGAAACAGTAGTCTGGTTACATTTTATAGAAACCTAAAACCAGCTTGGCTTCTCTCCTTCCCACCCCCCACCCCCAATCACCATGCACCTAAACACTTCCTACTTTTTGCGTTCAAGAAAAATAAAAATAGTTTGTTGCTGTTCTTGTGCAGAGTGTTATAGCACATTTCTCCTGTCTCTGTACATTTTGTATGTTGCCCTGCCAGGACCTCTGCATTTCAGCTCCTTTGTGATCCACCGTACAACGATATAGCAGGAACTGGGAAACAAGAGGAGTGCTTTTCCTATGATTGTTCAGACCACATCCCTAGTGGCAGAAACTACAACCAACTTGGGAAATATAATTAAACCTGTTTCCCACACAATGTAAAGAAAGAATATTTTTGTTCAATATTAGTTGTGTAGGAGAGGGGAAATAGTGATCTCATGCTGAGTGGATAATCTCTCCTCCCCCCCCCGTCCCCCCAAAAAATCTGGAAGTGTTTTATCTATGTACATTCACTTTTATGTTCTAAATGAGAAGAGCCAGGTTAGTGACTAAGTTTTTGTCCATTTAAACGAATGTTTTTGCATTGTACATTCCTTGTAGCTCGGATGTAATCTCTGCGTTCTTTTTTCATTAGAAACCAGCAGTTTTAGTCCACTGTTTGCACAAAGAATATGATGAAAAGAGTGATTTTCTTCTTGGAAGAAAAATAAAGAAAGTGGCAACTAATCGTGTTTCTCTTTGTGTAAAAAAAGGTTAGTGTTACAATTATGGACTCAAATTAAAAACAAAATAAGATGGATAATCTTGCCAAGCAAAAACTGCACACTCTGGTATTTTTTTTTCCCCCTTAGGGGAAATACTGGGAGTATTAGGTCCAAATGGAGCTGGAAAAAGTACGCTAATAAATATTCTGGTGGGAGAAGTTGAACCAAATTCGGGCCAGGTAATTGTTTTTAACCATTTTTTAAAGCAGTTTTTGCAACTGGATGTTATGGGCATTCTCATCTAAAAGAGATCTTATAATGCAGATGATAATTCTTGATAATATGATAATTGAATTGATAATATGAATACCTCATACTGAGATTGCATATCCGTTATTATATATTATGAATGATGAAGGAATAGCATTGGAAGTATATTTCTTAACAGTGATGTGTTTACTGATGGCTTTTCATGTATTCATCCTCATATAATCCTCTTTTTGTGATCATGAACAAGAATAAATAAAATGACCTGACTGTGTGCTTGAACTAAGCAAAATTGGGGAAGGGAACAAAAGTAAAGGCCTACATTGTGGAGTGTAATCCTATATATTATTTTCTTTTCAGAAATGTCCCAAAACCTAAATCCCATTAGGAAGTAGGAGAGCTATCCAGATGGATGGATGGATTCAGCCCCTTTTTAAATATATGCTACATTTATAACCAGCTTTTCTTCTAAGGATCACCAGATCACATGCTTTCAGTCACCCCTCATCTTATATTAAGAATAGCTATCCTATAAAATAGATTACCAAGAATCTATTCAGGGAGCTCAGTGGAAAAAGTGGAAATTGAAATGTTGACTTTAGTTTGAACTACTACATCACACTAGTTAAAGAGAACTGAAATCCTTGGAACTAATAATATCCTATTATTATAATATCAGTAAGGTGTGCTTATAATAACTTTTAAATGTTTCTGGCCTATTAATTAGAATCATCTGAAAACAATGGTGTATCTACAGGTGCTGATGGGAGACTTTTCTTCAGGTGATAATGAAGATGATTCCATGAGGTTTGTGGGGTACTGTCCACAGACAAACCCACTTTGGCCTGAAATCACATTACAGGAACATTTTGAAATATATGGTGCCATCAAAGGAATGAGCGAAAGTGACTTGAAAGAAGTCATAAAATGGTAAGACATTGTTAGTGAGAAAAATAATTCATTAATATATGCTAATGATTCATTAATACATATTAATACTTTCATTAGCATATATTGACATTGTGGTGTCAACAGTCCAAACTGCTGACTTTTTTGGACAGTTGACACCATAATTTGTGATTAAAACTGCTTATAGGGAAATTTCACAACTAATTAGTATGTTGAAAAACATCATAGCATATGCTGAATATAAAGATTGTTAAACTGCCCATATCCCTCAAACAGAGGCTCTGTGTGGTATACAATGTAATATAAATGATAAATAAAACAATGTATAAAAATTAACATTAAAATTAAATTAGGATTAAATTTTTTTAAATTATACACTAATGACAATTAAACATCAAAAAGGTAAAAATTCTAAGATGGCCATTAAATGTTGGTTTTTACAATGCAGGGGAGGGACTAGCCCACACTTGTCCTCTGTGCCCCCTACGCAAGGCCACAGAACCAAGATTTGATCCCTTTGTGGAAGGCCAAGAGATTGAGTGCCATATTGCTTTTTTTTTACATTGCTTACAAGTGTAATACCCTTTCAAGACAGAAAGATGAGTGAGGTTTTTTTTCCCCCAGCATCTCCAGTGCACTTGACTTTAAGGAGCAGCTACAGAAAAAAGTAAAGAAACTTGGAGCAGGAGTCAAACGAAAGGTTTGGTTTTCTTCTGAAATAGTTAACTTTCTAATTCATGCTATGGTGAATAACAAACAATGGCATAAACATTTGACTATGCAAGCAGAGAAAAATGTTCCTTCCCTTAACCTTTTATCATGGCTTTTAGGTATTGTAAGATAGTATCCCAAATATCTTTTTGTCTGGAGGAATAGAACTAAAATTGCCATAGGTCATTTAGTCGCTATCTCCTTTACATGTGCTCTGTTACATAAAATGAAATTTGACATTTCTTTGAAAATAGGGGATGTAGAGAATCTCCTTGAGAGTTTCTGAAGATTTGACTTCATTTGTGCATGATTGAAGTGATTTGGGGGGGGGGGGACTTGGCTTGGCCTTACCTAAAGTAAATAACCATAATTGATGTGTTCTCTCCCACCCTGGTCTCTTTTTTTAGCTATGTTTTGCCTTAAGTATGCTGGGTAGTCCTCACATTACTCTACTAGATGAACCATCTACTGGTATGGACCCCAAAGCAAAACAGCACATGTGGTAAGTATCTCCAAAGGACACAGAGAATATATTTAATGTGAAATCACAACCATTTATTTACTTTTAATATATCCATCCTATTGCATAGCGGGTCAGACTGGGCAGTGGTTAATGAAAGATCATCTCTAGCCTTTAAAGGGCATTTTACTCTTGGTAAAAAATAACTTGGGCATAACAAATGTGGCAAAAAGACAATGCTCATAAGAGAAACAAAAACGAACATATTGGAAAGTTGCAATCCTAAGAAGCAGAAAAAGGCTTCTATTCTCTCTCCATATGTCTTTATGTAAACATCTGGTCTAATAGAACTTCTGAAGACTAATGGCCTTCGTATTTCAAAACACTTTCAAAGCAGTTAGCCATAAACAATACACAGAGCTAGAAACTTATCTTACCTAACAACTGTGTCACCCCTCCTTGCTTTCTTCATGGTTTCTCTTTGTTCTTTGAAGGTTTAAAATTAATTGCAGATGAAACTGATCGTGTTAGTAGTTCTGCAAGAGTGCTGCCAGGGCTGGCTTTACTTCACTCATACATTATATTTCATTTTTTAAAAAGAAGGAATGAAGAGAGAATGCAGTAATGCCAGACTGACTGGGTGGCACCGAACATTCTGATCAGGGAAGGCATCAGAATATAAACCTCTGAAAGGTGATAAAGGGAACTTTTCTTTATTCTACATAGATGATCTGATGGATTCACCACTGAGGTAGAATCTGTTCTCTAACCCTAAAATAGAAAATGGCAACATCAGCAAAATTTAAAATAGAAACATCTTTTTCCTAATTGTCAGCTGGGAAGTTTGGAAAAGTAACACTTTTATTATGACACACAGTACACTGCAGGTATTATTGCTGCAAAGGTTGTACAAGAATAATCCACAGATTTGCCGATTGCTGGCATAACATCCATTTATTCAAACGCTGCTACCATCCTGGCTCACCTTTCCCAGTTACCATTTGTCTCCTTAATCATTTTTGTCTTACTGTCCAGCTTAATAATTTTGGGGAATCTTAGATTGCAGAGGTCTTGATTCAATTTCATGGATTCATGCTGGATCATGGTTTTTAAAATATCACAAGGCAGCATTTGTTTAAAGGGAACTGCTATATTTTCCCCCTGAAAAATATTGCAGCCTGAGAATATTATACCCATCAGCTATTTTAGGCTCAGTAATAAGTTTTCAAAAAACAAAAGATGGCTAGAGGATACTAATGTTAGTCAGGCTCACATTACCTCACTCAAAGAGTTCTTTTTAATGGCTATAGCTCAGGCTCAGGTTGAAGGAGCAAACTTAGTAGATCGACTACATCTCATAATTGAGAATAAGTGAGATAAAATATTGAGCGAACTGGTGAGACTACAAAATAGACAAAGTAATGGAAAATGAAGACGCTAAAGTGCTCTGGGTCTTTAGAATTCAGAGGCAAGCACTTATCACATAACACCCCAGACCTAACAGTTGTTGAGATGAAAAAGGCTGGATAGTGGATGTTGTAGCAGAACAAAAGAACTGGCAAAAGTCACAAAATACAAAGACCTTCCGTTAGAAATAAGAGCGAATAAAGCAAGGCAATATAGTACCAATAGTAATAGGTGCCTTGGGTGCAATTCCAAAACAGCCGGAGCACCACTTGAACACTATCAGCATTGACAAAATCACTATCAGTTAGTTGCAAAAGGCAGCTTTACTTGGAACAGCTTACATCCCGCAACTGATACCTTTAACAATAGCAGCCAAGATCTGCCTATCCCAGGTCCTTGGGAAGGGCTTGATAGGTGGATAAAAATGACAAATCCAGTCTAAACATTTGGCTGACTATGCAACAAGCCATGATAATCAGCATGAGATGCAGATGTATTCACCTTTTTAAAAATACAATTTTATTAAATTTTGAAAACAAAAATAAAAAGTATACTAAAAGCAAGAAAACAGGAAATAAAGAATCAGACAAAAAACCAATATAAATATGCAAGAAAAAAAAGGGGGGGGAGAGAAAAATGGCTTTCAACTTTCTTTGATACATACCATGTTTCTCCCCAAAATAAGACTAGGTCTTATATTAATTTTTGTTCCAAAAGACGCATTATGGCTTATTTTCTGGTTAGGTCTTATTTTGGGGGGAAATACAGTACTAAATGCCTCCATCTGGTTGTCAATCTTAACAGGCTTATTTTGGGGGTAGGACTTATATTACATGCCTCCTGAAAAATCATGCTAGGGCTTATTTTCTGGTTGGGTCTTATTTTCAGGGAAACGGTATATAAATAAAAAATACACCTACCTCTCTCTCTAAAACTGATAGTCTATTACTTGTATAATTTTAATCCCAAAATAAACATCTTGTTCCCTACTTTCTCACAAAAAGTCCAGAAGTGGCTTTATTAAAAACTCAACACTATTTCTTAAAATACAACATCTTCATTCCGTTCCTCAGCCCATTTTCTATAAACTCAAATCTTTAGCTCGCCTTATTAATTAGTAAAGTTCTAGTAAAAAGTAGCAGAAATAACTAATAACATAAATATATAGCAACCCAGGAATTATGGGTGCATCCTGACCTGGCCATCTAATGCTTCTATTATGGGAGGTGCATTATCTGTTGATTAGCTTCCAACTGCAATTCAAGGTGCCATGTGGCTCAGGGCCTAAAATTCTCTGAAGCTGCCTTCTCTAGGTTTAATTTACCTGCCTGATACAGTCAGAGAAGGCTTGAATATCTTTGTGCTGAGAAAATATTATCAGCAGAGACCCCATTATCAAGTTTTCTCAATGATAGTTTTTATATTTCTGTACGCTGCTTTGAGTCGTCATGTGCGAATAGGCAGCAATATAAATTTTCTAAATAAATAGTCCCCTCTCCCTTGTGGAACAGCTTACTCTGTGTTTTGGGGAAACCTCCCGATTAATCTTCTAAAGAGTCATAAAAGCTGTTTTTATTAGAGTTTATTGGAGAGGCGTGTTGGGAAACTATCAGCCAGATGAGGACAAGCCTTAAGACGGAGGACTGTCTCCCCTAAGATTAGGAACTTTATATGTGTTCTCAAAGAAGGGAGAGTCAGGAGATTCTTGGATAGCAGGGGTGTCAAACTCAAGGCCCAGGGTGCTTAGATCTGGCCCACGGGGCTGCCCTGAAAACAGTGAAGGACTGGCCCATGGTGCCTCTGCCAGTGAAAACAGCTCAGGACCCCGTTTTCTCTGGCAGAGCGCTTGGTCCACCACAGGCACCCCCGACATGAGTGACGTTGAGCTGGCCATGCCCACACTGGCTGCACCCACTCTAGCCCCGAGGTCAAACACAACCCTGAGGCGGCCCTCAAATGAAATCGAGTTTGACACCCCTGTTGTATAGATACAATATAGCAGTCAACTTGAACCCTTCACATGTAGCTATGGTTGCTTGCACCTAACAAAGTGAGTTGTTCTATCTTGAATTGTGGCATAACTGCTTGGTTATGTTTAATTGTTAAGCATTTTCTTTTTTAATTGGCTTTAGTTCTTTTATTTTTTATTTCCTGAAAGCTGCTCAGAGCTTTTTGGAATGGAGGAACATAGAAACCAAATAAATAAATAATACTCCTTGCCATAGCCATCATTTATTTATATTGGAAGAGTTGAAGAGCAAAGAGCATTTCCATACTTTAAATTTACTCTTTCAAGGGATGAGCAATGTTATTTAAAATAGACTGAACCTTATCTTTTTATTTTCTTACCAGCAGCCGCTTCATTTTATCTGGATTTAGTTCCCACTTGTTCTTCCTAGCTGCGGCTTTAGTTTTGGGGAAGATTAATAGATTTCTTTACGCTAATCAGATTGGGACTGTATAGACTTATATAAAGAAGAGTTGGCTTAGCAAGACTAATTTTTCCTGGGTATCTATTTTGTTTGATAGGAAAGCCATCCGAGCAGCCTTTAAAAGTAAAAAGAGAGCAGCTATTCTGACTACTCATTACATGGAAGAAGCAGAAGCTGTGTGTGATCGAGTGGCTATCTTGGTGTCTGGAAAATTGAGGTACCTTCTCTAGATATTGAGATGTTTTGGGGGGAAAGAAACCAAATTTACAATTAACACCAATTTAATGATTTTAATATCAAACCTATTTTTCCTGGTTTTCTCTTTTTCCTGCGCCAAATATCTGATAGGTGCATTGGTACAGTTCAACACCTCAAGACTAAATTTGGCAAAGGATATTTCTTAGAAATGAAATTAAAAGAAGTTCCAGATTTACAGATGAAGGAACAGCTCCAGAGGGCAGTTTTGCGTATCTTTCCCAATGGAAGACCTCAGGAAAGGTAAAAGGCTGTTGTTACAAGGCTATTAATCAATTCCCTCTTGTACTAGAGCTGTCTCATTACACTCAGCATAAGGTTTAGAGAGAATAATAGATGGATGGCAACATGCCTGATTACAGTAGTGCTTGATTCATTTTAGGCCCTTCCCATTAGCTAATCTGATCTATACCAGCTAGGTAAAATCTTGACTTCTAAGTTTTAATCAGTGGTGGGTTGCCCCCGGTTTGCACCAGTTCTATAGAACTGGTAGTAAAACCAGCGGGAGGCTCCGCCCACCGACCCCGACATCATCAAAACGCTTCTGCACATGCGCAGAAGCTTCTGCGCTTGTACAGAAGAGCGTGCGGCCCCACTGCGAACCGGTAGTAAAGGTAAGTAGAACCCACCCCTGGTTTTAACCAGTTAAAGAAAATCATAAAGATGCAATTTGAGAAGTCCAAGCTTCTAGTTTAGATTCAACAGTTAATGCATGAAATGAAATTTATTCAATGGACAATTGGTTTTTGTTAAAAAATTATGGAATGCTTAATAAGTAGACCTTTTTCCTATTAAAAGATTATAGTAATTATGATATACAGTATATCAAGTATGCATACTATCTAGGTATGTGCAAAATATTCCATCTCTAAAGATAGAATGTGTCATGTTCCGGTGTATAAAGAAAACGCCACACGCACAAATGATGGTTTGAATCCTTTACTGGCACGAACTAATATCCATAAAGCAATGGATCCACACCCACTGGAATGGCGGCTGCGTGTCAGGGCTGACAGAATGTTTAGGAACTCAGGATATTTATTTTTTAATTTATGGACCATGCTGATCCAGCTGTAACATGGTCTGTTCACAATGGTCCTGAAACAAACTGGTTTGTGTCCAAAGAAAGAATAGGATGTTTTGAAAATTGCAGAGCATTTGATCTCCAATTACAAAATGTCTTTCCTATAATCCATATTAAGTATTTCTTGTAATCTTTGGTATGATAGGAAATTACATCTAATAGAATCTTAATAATAAATGTTGACATTTGTATATATTGTACAAATATACTTATTTATTTTAGAATTCTTATATGCAGGTCTACAGGATAATCATATTGATAAGATTTCATTGTAGTTTTTAATTTCTCATCCGTTACCCAGAGATGTACAGTCTTTTCACTAAGGCTAAAATAGAGGCTGGCATCTGTGCGTACCTGTACACGGGTGGGTTTCAGATCTTTTAGCAACGGGTTCACTGCCCCGTTGCTGGGTGGGCATGGCCTAGTTGGCCATCTGCACTGGGGAGGGGGGCTTTTTTGCCTTCCCCAGGCTCCTGAGGCTTTTTTCGAGCCTCCGGGAGGGCGAAAACAGCTTCCTCCAGGGTCCAGAGGCCCTCCGGAGGCCGGAAACAGGCCCATTTCTGGACTTCGGGAACCTCCGGTAGGCCTGGTTTTTGCCCAGACCCTTTGCACGCCCCCTGCACTTACCTGGAATGATGAATGGGCCACATGGAGACCCCTGGGAGGGGTGGGGTGGGCGTGGCCAGCCAGGTGTGGCATATGGGGTTCACCGAACCCCAGTGATCCTTGGCTAGAGGATCGCCCAAACCCTGCCAAACCCCCAGAAGACCACCCATGCCTGTACACCACAGGATTAGTGGGGATCCTTGCACAGTTCCATTCCTCATTGTCTGTGGCTCTTCAGTTTCCTATTTGTAATGCTTTTTGCTTAAGTATGTTCTAAGCTCCTTTTGTAGTGTTCAGATTGTTAGGTCTGAAGTTATGTCTTCAGATTTCTTGTTAATTTTTTGATAAAGGCTATTTTACTTTGAAAAGGTTTTTAGAATGTTTCATCTCAACATCTTTGAGATGGGTGGTTTCTAAATATGACAATAAAAATGAATTTGTAAATTGTAAATCTTTGTAAGTTGAAATCCAAATAGTTTAGCCTTAATTTTGTTTAGCCTATGGTGGGACAGAGAGTAAGCTTCGGAAAGACTTTCAACATCCTTTAATCTCTAGTATCAGTTTCTTGACCTAGTGTCCTTCAGATGGCTGCCAATACGCCAGAAAAGCACCTGGAGAGAGTTTCTTTCAACCAGATGCAGAAACTTTGGATAATTATTTTCATCACCTGTGAGAAACAAAGCAAGCTTTGTTTCAAGCGGTCATTCATTTTTCAAACCAGGACTTCTCATCAGTTTTCCCCCTTGTTTTATTAGCATCATCCACCACTGAACTACAGAGTGTACAGTCTCCTAGCGCTTCTCTTTCTTGTAAGGACTTGGGACATTTTTCCTTTAATAAAGTGGTGAATGCCCATTCATTTTCATCCACTAGCTGTCTTCTGCTATTTTTTTTAAAATCACCACCTGTGTTTAAAAACTCTGCTGGTCTCCTTTAATGCAAGTTTCCCTCCTGAATCCTTTTTCTTGTACATTTATCTTATTTTTCTGCCTCTTTTTCTAACCTATTTTCTGTCTTGCTGAACTTTTCTTTAAACACTGGTAGTTTTTCAAACTTTAAAGCATGTTCCTCTTTGCCCTTCATTGGAGAAATCTTCCTTGGATCCCTTTTTGTCTTCAGATTACTGGACTGTTTCCTTTTTCTGATCTGAGGTTTCTGAGAGTATCCTCCCATAATTGATTCTTTATTGTCTTCTAATGACATTTTCAATCCATAACTATCAGGATTTCAGCCAGGAACTCAACTAAGAAAACACTTTGTCAAACACTGAATGGTATTTCAGTACTAAAATATTAACATTTTATTGCTATTGCCAGTCCTTTTTGGACCTGATGGCAGTATTTGACAGTCTCAACCACCGAATATTGCTGGTTAAATTATGGTTCCTGAACATCATTGCCAATGTGCGTGATTGATATAAAATTGGTTTGTTTTCTCCTTTCTTTGCAATACTGCATGGTGGATTAGAGTCTCAGCAATTTCCATTTATATTAAATGTGTTTCAGGGATCAGTCCTATATTGTGTTTTATTTATCCTTTGAGTTCCCCGATTTACTAGATTATTTATTTATTTATCAGTTCCCTGATTTATAGTTAGGCTTTCAATATCATTGATATGCTGATAATGCTTTGTCTTTTGGTCTTTTGTGGCCCTTGATGACAGTGCGTGGCCCATATCTTACTAGCATTTCCTCTTGAATGACTTCCCATCACCTCAAGTTGGATATGCATAAATCAGACATCACATTTGGCCTGATTATCCTTTCCGTCCTGTATTGTGTCTTCGCTTATTTGTCTCCAGGGACCTTGGGTGGTCTCAATTTCTTTCACTTGCAGCCTCAAAGTTTTTTGATTGATGATCAGCTGACTTTATTTGTATATTTATTTATCAATTCTTTATAGCCTCCCATCTCAAAACACCCATTTGGCAATCTTAGAGCAAGGGTCACTAATTTGCATTTATCTATTTACAGTATCTATCCAATTTGTGTAGCTGCTCATTTCACAAAAAGTGATCCTGCGTACAGTTCAACAACCCAATAAGCAAAAATTATAAATATAACAGAGACAAAATATATTACAAAAATACCAAAAGATAAATGAAAAGATAAATATTATTAAAAACAAATAGAGTTGTAATGAATAATTGTAGGAGGAGGGTGGGGAACAATGGAGAAGAGAATAGCTTTGTTAGTGCTTGCGGTGTTTTTTGTAACTCTTAGATTACTGCAAGTCTTTTGGCAGATGTTCCTCATTATGTCTCAGGTCTTAGTCTAGCACAGTTCCATTCCCAATGATCTGAATCATTCCCACTCTTATGTTCTGCTGTACCAAAAGGCTCTACTTATTGAACTAACACCCAGTACCAAACCATTGGTACTTTATATTTGGAGCTCTCTGGTCACAAATTTCTCAATATCTTATCTTATTTTCCACTGGGATCCTTTTTATTACTTATTTCGTTTGCACCAGACCATCCTTCAGTTTCTCCCTCCAGAATTGTAGTCTGGCTTCTTTCAGGATCCTGGCCTTACAATTCTGTAATCAGGCTCCCTTTTTGTCTTTTCGTCTCTGTAAAGTTTATTGGCCTTTTAAAGGGGTTGAAAAGGTTTTTTTTTATATGGCTGTTAGTTAGTTCAGGGCCTGGTTATCTCATCCTACTAATTAATCTTGGCAGTTTTACATTAATTCTGGTTTTATGCAGTGTATATGCTCAATTGTATCAGAGTGCGTTGTTTCTAAACATGTTAGGTTTGTCTATGTGATTAACATTTTTTTACTGGTTTGGCTATTAAGTTGGGAATGTAGAGTATGGAATTCTGTAATCATTGTATTTCTGATTTATACTGTATCTCAGTAAAGGTATCTAATAAGTTGTTGATAATGATAATGATGATGATGATGATGATAATAAATGGATAAAGCAAAGATAAAACAATTGTATTTATCAGTGATGTCCATAAGCAAGGTCAATATTCTCAAAATGGTGATCATGACTGAGTGACTGTACACACTGTTTTTGTGTTTGCGCAATATGCAATGCATATTAAAAGAGGGCAGGGCTTCACTTGTTGGTTGCCTCCATCATTTTCATGTCATTGACCCTCCTGTACAACCCTGGTGTCTGACGCAATACATTGCATTGTTACATATTGATGTCTTACCTGTACCTATACACACACGCACGTACCCACAGGCCAGGCTGCATGGGTTAATAGG
>JANHZT010000936.1:136580-149902 GCA_032468215.1 Stegonotus admiraltiensis
GCTATTGCTTAACGCATTGTAAGCCACCCTGAGTCTCCGGAGAAGGGCAGCATATAAATCAAAGCAAAAAAAAAAAGATAATAGAATAAAATAAATAATGAAAAAGAATAGATCAGTGAGAATATAGCAATATGATACCCAAAAAGATGAATGGGTAGAAAGCAGAGAAGAAGGTGTGCGTAGGGGAGGTGGAGACTGCCATCAATCCAGAGCTGTTAATAACAGAAAATTCACGTGGATGATGGAGAAAGATTTGCAATGATGGGTGCATTGGCTTCCTTGCCTGTTATAATGGAAAGTGAAGTTACCCAGTAGGTGCTACAATATAACGCTGGACAGCAGCTATTCAATGTGAGACATGCTCCCATCGATGAAGTTAGGAATATTGAAAGCAAAATACATATTGCTGCTAAATAAGATGCTAGCATTCATGACCTGCATGGTAGCATATACAGTAGGTTATTTTACGATGCAATTCTCCTTGACTCTAAGTAATTTGAATTGGAAATATGATTCAACATAAAACTGTGAAACTTGAAGGGGCAGTTTAGTTCAGCAGAACTTCAAGCAATGCACTCTTAAAATGCAACCACAAATTGATTTCCCCCATTCCTGTTTCTTTCTGCCATAAACATGATTTGAAATGTGTCATTGCAGATAAATGATTTCTGCAGGTTTTCAATATACTCCTGGTTGTTTCTTACTGTTCTTTCTCATCTCCGCATACCATATTTTAATTTTTGTTGTCCTCCTATTTGGGTTTAGACTGAGAAACTGCTAACTGCTACAGATCTGATGGTCTGGACCTGAGCTGTAAAGCTCTGTCAACAAAAGCTCATATTCTCATCACTATGTGCTTAGACTACTATAATGCACGCCACACCAGCTTGCCTCTAAAGATAAACAACAAAATGTGGCATGCAGTATTGATCTATCAAGCCTTTAAACCTCAGATCTATGATGTCTCAGGTTCCCTTAACTTCAGATTGAAGCTTCCCAGCCTATGCATGCAACCTATGAGAGAATGCTTAAGGCCCCTGCTTAAGGAGAGAGCAAAGAGACAGACATGCAGTGATACCCCTTAATTGGGGAACACCATTCCCCTGGAAATGTATCTACCATCCACCTCATTTGTTTTCCGCAAACTCATTTATATTAGGCATTTGGTGATTTCATTACAATATTCTTGTTATAAATGCAAGCATTGGATTTCCATTTTTATTAGGTTGATTATCAGGTTCTATATATTCAGCTTTTTATTTTGTACAAAATATTTTTTTAATAACAAAAACTGCATAATGTTGTATTTATTTATTTTGTCATGTTTATGTAGTGTATTTTGGAGGTGGTGACCCTTTGAGAGCTGTATGCAATGAAATTTCATTTTAATGTATGCCAATTAGTGTACATTCCAAATGCAAAGTTCTTCTAAGTCTAAGCTGGGTGATACATACATTCTGTACATATAAACAGTTGAGTTTAAGAATGTAAGCTCTACTGAACATTTCCATGATAAGAAAATGCCGTATAAGAGTGACAATATTTCTTTCCCAAACCTTACATTGCTGTTTTAGTAAAGTACCATTAGCAGAATTAGAAAAAATATAAAGCTGGGCATTTAAGGAAGGTATAAATTAATTTTATGTGCACACCACATGCATTGTTTTTCAGGCTACACACACACACACACACACAAAATGTCTACAGAGGCTCCAAGACAAGGAGGAACATGGCGACAAACTCGAGTTCTTTTATATAAGAACTGCCTAATTAAATGGCGGACGAAAAGGACTAGTATTCAGGTGAGTTGTTCAGAAGTATTGTATTTTAACCTCATTTCAAGATTAAACCAGATGATTTATATCAAACATAGCGAGTCAGTATACAGGTGCATTCTATTAATAACATTTTATATTTTAGGAGTGTTATACAATATCACATCTCCACTATATTTTTATTCAGAATTATGTTAATACTTGTTATGACAAAGTAAAAACAAACCATAAATGAATCCAAATCATATGAATCAGGCAACCATTACATTTCTTACAATGCCAATAAAAAAAATCTGATATCCACCCTTTTCAAAACATTCTTTGAGAAGTCCATTAAACACAGAAAAAGATTTGTGAATGAATTAACTTATTCCCTAAATCATATTTAAAAATCATGTTTTTGGGGAAAATGCATACAATTGAATTGATGGTTTTACTTCAAATACAGAGAGGTTTAAAGGTCATTATATTTCAGTTATCTCTGAAGCTGATAAAGCATCAAATCAGTTTGTTTTATCAAGGCTTCATTTAATGGACAACCACTTGTCCAAAATGGTATACTATAGGGTCTCCTGTAGGATTAGAAGGAAAATGATGCTTCCTGCACAGTTTTTCATTAAAAAATTCTAAACTATCCTTTAATTTTTTTCAATTTCCCTTTTAGGCAATCACTCTGCTCTTTAAGCAAACATTTTTTTTCTGTTTGCTTTGATCAACAGTTTACACATGACTGTGATCAGGTAACTTGAAAGAGCATATTGTTAATAACATTGTTAAAAAGACAGGGGGTTTATTTAAGAAGCACATGCACACAAAGCTCAGTGGGACTCCCTTCCTCATTACTAATTAGAGAAGCAATTAAAATCTTTTAACAAGAAGCAAGCACATGGACTTACACACTTAGTTAAGTGTTATTGCTTTAGAGCATTCTTCACCCATACTTACTCATTCCCTCATGCATTAACTCAACTTACTGATGAAACTGGGAGCTGGCCACACTTCTTGTTCAAGGGTGTAAGGATTTCCCATCCAAATAGGAAAATCCTTTGTTTCAAGTATGAATACTAGGCTAATTGCATTGTCCAGCTCTGATATACAAGATGGCATGTTAGGTATTTACTTCAACAGTCAATACCCTCATTCACACACACACAAACATGCACACATTCATACATATAAGCGTATGTAATATGCAAAGCGTACCTGAAGTTGCTCATCAGTTATATATACATCTCAGAGTAGAGATGTAATGTACCATTTTGGATTATTTTTCCTCTGTCTCTATTGATCTGCCCATTACAGAAATAAAGAGGCATTTCCTGGAAGTAAATCCTCCAGTTAGGTTGCATTTTGGATATGCTCTGGTCCAGGAAAAAGTCCATGAAACATTTTTAAGGAAGACTTTAAAACAGAGGTCTTCAAACCTGGCAGCTTTAAGACTTGTGGACTTCAACTCCCAGAATTCTCCAGAGCTGAAGTCCACAAGTCTTAAAGCTGCCAAGTTTGGGGATCTCTGCTTTAAAACATGGCATTCAATAATATCATTACTTTTCTTTTTCAAGCAGATGCAGTGAAAATAACTTATTTAAAATGCAACTTGATGCTTCTACTTAAATCAGCAGCACTTAAGGCAGCGTCTGATTTTAATGGGCAAACAAACGCATATGCATGGTTTACTTTATTTGTAGTATGCAAATTGAACGTCACTGTTCTAATAAACAGTTCAGCCAACCTGTTTGCTAAAATATGCTTTTAATTCATTTCATTCAATTTATTTACTTATCTTATAAACTGTTATTTTAAAGATCTTGTAATCTATAGTGAACGTTGTATGTTATATTCACAGAAGGATCACAAAAGGCAAAGATAGTGGTTGTGGCACAGCTATGTTGGCCACATTGCTGACGTAATATATGAATACCCTTAACTCTTGTTGTTTCTCTGTAAAAATTGAGTTTAAGGGAATCAGTTTACTATTATTGTTATTAGATTTTTAATCCCATCTTTTATACATTTGGTCAACTAAAAGCAGCAGACATGCCTAATACTCATGCCTCCAATTTTAGCTTTAAGTCATCTGCAAAAATGCCTCTGGGCCCTCTACAGAAAAAATAAAAATAAAGCATGGACAAGCAGGATGATAGAAAATATTCCAGGGAATTTGGGAATGTTTGGGGAACAGTCTTATCAGTTTGCCTTAAATGGGTGCTTTCTGATGAATCCCTCTTACCATGCCACCTGTTTTCTGAATGGGTGAATTTTAGGCTGCATTTATCTGTGCTTCGTTTAAAATATGTTTTTGATTAATGTTAAAGCTACAGTTGTGTGTGCTGCACTTTATTGCAAATATAATTGCAAATTATTGTTTATTACTCAGTTCTATTTTACTTTTCTCATCTATGCAGGAAATCCTCATCCCTCTTTCCTTACTAGGTTTGCTTATTATCATAAGCATGATCCAGCCAAACAAAAGACATGGCAGGATGCCGGATGCAGTTCTTTATTCAACAAATCGCACAAGCGTTTCTGAGTTTATTGTAGGCTACACACCCATAACTAATGTGACAAGAAAGATCATGCACAAAATGTTTTCAGAATACTGCCCAGAAGGTACTAAGAATCTGTATGGTATTTTGTCCTAAACTGTTTTTCCTTTGGAAGTTATAATCCTTAAATGCAAATCAGTTGTGATCCCTGCATGAAAATCTATTTTCTCCTATGTAAACAGAATATTAAAACTTGCTTTCAATTTTTGGCAATTTAAACATGCAGAAAATCCCAAACAAACAATAGGATGCTCTTTGTTGCTCCAGAATAGTATTTAAGCTTGTTGTTGGATCATTCAGTTCAAAATTTGTGAATAAAAACAGAATAATAACCTTTTTAAGAATAAGAAGTAGGTTAAATTAGGTAATTTTTAAAATGTTAGCTATGTTCATATTAAACATGAGTATTATTGCATTCTTAGTATTGGTATGTTGCATTTGTAGGAAAAAAATTTAGTCTCTGAAAGGTTTGGGATGATTACAAGTTGAAACATGGTGCGTTAAGCCTTATAGAAGTTTGTTACCTATTTCAGCTTTTTTAAAATTGAAAATGGTAGCTAAAATTTAAAAAAATGATAGCACCACCAAGTTTTGACTGCTTGACTTTGAAAGGGCTAGCGTAAAGTGTTGCATGCATTACACTTGATGTTCATTCCTAATTTACAAGATGTATAAACTGGATGTTAGATCCCAGAATTAATAATAGCAGTGCAATTACTTGTGGATATCATTTGGTTATTGAGAATGTGGCAGTTCCAATATAGTTTGCAAATGTCATTATCCCTGGTGAGTAAGTACAAATAGAATAGTTTATTATTTTGCTGGTTTCACAAATGAGTGGAACATTTGAACATATACTACTGCACTCCTATCAGTATAAAATAAGCTTTTGATGTTTTGCAGGAAAAGAGGTGCAAGAATTTCTAACTGAACAAGAAATGAAAGAAGCCAGCCTTCTTAGTCCAGAAAAGTTTATAGGTGTAATTTTTAAGGATTCTATATCCTACCATCTCAGAGTTCCTCGACAAATGATTCCAGAATCTTCAAGCCATTTGGAATCAAAAAGTAAGTATATAAGATACATGTGTTCTTTAAAAAAAATAGAGCATTATCTTGCCCAATTTTGTGCAATGTTGAAAATAATGTAAGGAATTTATTCTATAAAAATAGTATAATAAAACTGTTTAGCAGTAATAGGTAGAGTAGGATCTATTGGATGTGATTTTAGGTCATGCAGATTATGTAAATTCCAATAATTTGTTGAAAGGGATGACGTATCAAAGGGGTAAATATAGTAATATCATTAAATAGATGCTTTTATATTTCTGGAGATTAGAATTATTATTGGCCACCATAGATCCATTGGGCCATTTGTTCATCTCATCATGATATAGAATAAGGGAGATACAATGAGTTCACAGATTGTTGGGATTTGAACATATAGAACAGAAACAGCCCAGTTTTAGCATATTTAAACAATTAAAGTAAGCTAATATTTTCTTTCATATAATCTGTTTTTTCCATAGCTAGTTGTTCGAAGTCTTTTGAAATGTGTGAAGCTGAAGTATACTGGTACCATGGATTTACAGCACTACAGATCTGCATTGATGCAGCAATTATAGAAGTAAATGTTAAATAATTTAGAATTTTATACGCTTGATGTTTTAAAATAGTACTGTTTTTTTTAAAAAAAAATTGACAGTGGCTGGGTTATATATATCACATAAGTCGTTATTTATTAAAGTGATTAATTGAATAAATTGTAGATGGTTAAGTTCACAATCAATAGTAAGAAAATATGGTTTAGGTCCGTGATGTCGAACCTATGGCACTCGTGCCAGGTGTGGCACGCAGAGCCCTCTCTGTGGGCACGTGTGCCATTGCCAGCTGCTGTTTTGGTTTCCAGTGTGTGCATGCGCATGCCAGCCACCTGGTCTTTGACTTTTCGGCACTCTGGCATGTGCAAAGACCAGCTGGCCAGGTGCATGCACACATCGGAAACCAGAAGACCAGGTGCACATGCGCATCAGCCAGCTGGTCTTTGAGTTTCCAGGGTTCCGGTGCATGCGCATGTGCGTTCCAGTTTGGGCACTCGGTCCTGAAAAGGTTCGCCATTACTGACTTAGGTTAACCATACTAAACCAAGATACATAAGCCCCATTAGTATGTAGTGTGGCATATAAACATTGGCAGCATTCATTCATATCTGAGAAGACATAGATTAGGATTTCTCCATGAGGAGCAAGGCATTCTCAGACTCCTACAAAACAATTAATAAAACTCCCAGTGTTTCAATATTTAAGATAAATAATTAGTAATTTATTTGTTTCTATTTCCAAGGAAAGAACTGGTCCTACTAAGTTGCTGTTCTATATAACTTTAATATCTGTACACTACTAAAACTCTCTGCTGTGTAACCTTTAACTGGGTGAAATAGGGCATCATAGGGCAAACTGTTTTTTAACCAAGTACTTCAAATGGGCTAACTAATAGACTACATCCAAAATCTGGGATTCATGACTCTTATGCGATTGAAATTTGACAAATTTTATAAAACATTTTAAAACATAAAAATTATAAAGCATTTTATGATATAACTAATACATATTGCCCTAAAATATTTCCCATGGACCATCTCCTGATGTTTGACTGTGCTATACATTTCCAGCATGGGCTACTTTAAGGCAATCCATCTCTGAAGTATCTCTCTGAATTTTTAAGAAATTTTATAGTACACTAGAAACTCTACTATTGGTGAAGGCATTGATAAATCTGGTAAGGAAATATTTCTGAAATGATGATCAGTATATATCCTGATATATACATATACACATACACATACATACACACAGAAGTAGCTTGCCATTACCTCCTTCCTGGCCCAAGATCACACTGCTGGCTTTGTGCCTAAAATGGGACAAGAATTCCCAGTGTCCTGGTTGTAGCCTGATGCCTTAATCGCTATACCAAACTGGCCATCATATATCTATTTATAATAATATAAATATGTCCCATCTTAGTGAAACATTATTAATGGTCTGCTTGACTGATTTTTAGATAGAATGGTGATACAAAACAATCCTTTTTAAGTTTCATATGTTAGGCAAAGCAAATTGTTTAATTAAATCTAAGGCTTTTTTTTTACTTATAGTAATCCTTCCATTGATAGGAAAAAAGAGAGAGTGCTGTCCTCCCCACCACCCAACAACCTGTATAACCTTACCAGGCCTGGGAGTCAGAAGGTGGGGCTGAGCCCATTCATTAGTTATGTTAACTTGCAACTAATGTTCCTGCTTGTTTTTTTTAACTTCGGCTGATGCTTTGTTTTTGTTTTTCTGTCTTTTTTATGCTTTCATATTTTTCTCTTAATATTGTTAGCTGCCCAGAGTCATGAATGTGAAATGGGTGGCTATATAAATTGAAATAAGTCAATCAACCTGTTTGAGATGATAGTGGAATCCTGAATAGCAGACCTGAAAAAGCATTGGGGGGTGAAGGTAGAGACAGGAGGAAGAAATGCTGTCAGGATCAGATTTTTAATTGGACAAGACTGGATTTTCCCTTTTGATATATTCAAGCTTATCTCTGATTTTGAAAACAGACAGAATCTGCAAGAGCTCTGGTAATATTCAACTTATTTTAACTTTTCCTTTTTCCTGCCCCTAAGTTTAAGACCAATCATTCCGTTTTGGAAGACCTGGAGGAAACAGAAGTTGTCATAATGGGGAAATCTGCTGCAGTGGAAATCGATTATTTTTTTCGTGGAGTCATTCTGATTTACTTAGTAATTGCTTTTTCGCCATTTGGATATTATTTGACAATCCATATCATGACAGAAAAAGAGAAGAAACTGAAAGAATTTTTAATAGTGATGGGACTTCAAGACACGGCATTTTGGTATGTGAGTTTATTTATTTAATCAATAAATAACTCAAGGTGGTGAATATACCTAATACTCTTTTCTCCTCCTATTTTCCCCATAACTAAAACTCTGTGAGGTGGATTGGGCTGAGAGAGAGAGTGACTTGCCCAAAGTCACCCAACTGGCATAGAGTTTTTTGTCCAAAAATCTCAAACATAAACAAGTAAAAATAATACCTTCTCCAATTCTTTTCACATGTTGACTGGAACTTTGGAGTATAACAGTTTTTCTAATTAAATATAATGCTCTGGACAATGTTTGTATAACAAAATAGAATCTGTTTTGAGTGAATATGGTATGTATATGTCCTAGATTGTGTTGCTATATTATTGTTTGTGAGTTATTTCTGTGCTTTTATCTTTTTTTAATACTTCTTATTTATATATTTTCTTCCAAATGTGTTAAATAATTTTCAACAACTGGAATTTTTCCTTTGTGCTTTAGCTATCAAATAGGAGTCAGTTCTTTTGAGTTAACAATTGCTGTTTTGAAATAATATTTGTTAATCTACAATAGATATGGTTAATGATTATATAAATTAAATCTATAACTTTTTAATGCTACTAGAACGGATGTAAAACTCAAGGCCCCCGGGCCAGTTCCAGCCCACAATGTGGTTGGATCCGGCCTGCTGGGCCATCCTGGTCTACCCAATGCGAAGAGGAAAGATCAGGCCATTGTGGCTTCGGCCTGGTCTACCCAACGTGAAAAGGAAACATGCCAGCAGTTTGGGGAGTGGCATCAAGCTGGCCACACCTACCCAGTCGGCCATGCCCCCCCAGCCCCCCCAAGGTCAGCCACAGCCCTGATGCGGTCCTCAGTGAAATTGAGTTTGACACCCCTGTACTAGAATGTAATAAAATTTAAATATATGCCAAAACAGAAAAAAAATGTTTGGAAATAGTAGTTTAAGAAAAGTAGAGTATTTCTTGAAAGGTGATGCAAGATATATTGAATCTTTTTGCTTATACAAGGCTTTTGAAGATCATGAGAGAAGCATCCTAATCTGTACTTCAGGCTCAAAAGTACAGATAGTCCTTGACTTACAACAGTTCACTTAGTGACAGTTTGAAGTTACAGCATCACTGAAAAAAAGTGACTTATGACCATTTTTCACAGTTACAACCATTATAGCATCCCCATGGTCATGTGATCAAAATTCTGATGCTTGGCAACTGACTCATATTTATGATGGTTGCAGTTTCCAGGGGTCATGTGATCACATTTGCAGCTTCCTGACAAGTAAAGTTAATGGGGAATCCAGATTCACTTAACAACTGTGTTACTAATTTAACAAGTGCAGTGATTCACTTAACTGTGGCAAGAAAGGTCATAAAATGGGGCAAAACTCACTTAACAAACGTCTCACTTAGCAAACAGAAATTTTGGGCTCAATTGTGGTTGTACATCAAGGACTACCTGTACGTCATCTTTGACCATGACTATATTTATTTAACAATGACAACACTATTAACTTCTTTTAAAAATTGTATAGTTACAAAATCAACATCTTGTGATGATCACCTCCATACAAAAGCATCTGTACCTCAATGCTTATAGGCAGGAACAGCAAAGCATTTATGTAGTAGGATTTTAAAGTGCAGATACTTTTCATCATTTGTAATACCATAATGTACTGTAATTCTCTGTAATTTGGATTGGGCTCTTCTAAAACATTGTGGAGGAACAAATTCAAAGACTAATTGATTACAGGTTTTCCTGGAATGAGCATCTTTTCAACTTAGTTCTTTGCCTAATTTTTTCCCTTATGTCTTTGAAGTAGCTGTCCAAAGTATAGGTAGTACTTGCTTACTGGATGCTTTGTTTAGTAAACATTCGAAGTTTCAACAGTTGGGGGGAAAAACAACAGTTTTGTGATTACTCCTGACATTTATGATTGTCACAGCATTCCGCAGTGATCTAATTACCATTCAGGTGGTTCATAACCAGTGGTGGGATTCAGCCAGTTCGCACCACTTCGGGAGAACCGGTTGTTAACTTTCCGAGCAGTTTGGTGAACTGGTTGTTGAAAGAAATCATTAGGGCAGAGAACCGGTTGTTAAATTATTTGAATCCCACCACTGCTCATAACATGCATAATTGTTTCGGCATGCTACGGTCATGTGATTGCCATTTGCAATCTTCACAACCAACTTTTGATAAGCAAAATTAATGGAGAAGGTGGAAGTGAAGTGATAAGTCAAAGACACAAGGTCACTTAACAATCATGGTGATTCACTTAATGATGGTAGCAGAAGTGGCATTGTAAATCTGGTGTGGTCATGTGATTCTTCATTTAGTGACTGCAGTTTTTAGCGATAGAGTTGCCAGTCCTAATTGTGGTCAATAACAGAGGACTATCTCCATTGTTCTGTTCAATCCATGCTTCTAGTTTTCATGAAATCATGGAAACTAAAATTTAGGCTTCTTTCATCTTCGGTACATGTTTACAATCGCATTCTGATTTATTTCATTCTCTTTCACCAATTTTCCGTATTTGCTTCCTGTTCCTTCCTTATCTATTTTTTTTAGTTCTACAGTTTATTTATTTTAAATTAAATTAAATTTCTATTTTCCAATGCTATTGCTATTCTGTAAAAATTTCAGAGTGAGAATGGAGTGAAAGCAGATGAAACAACTTGAGTACAGAAAAAATGTTAAACCTAGTTTGACTAATTTGCTGGAGGAACATTTAAGCAACCGTAATCAATTGTAACAAGATCTCAGTTTCAAGGTAACTTAGTCACTGAGGGATAAACCAGAGATGAATTTAAACGTCTGCACTGATTGTATATTTTTCAGAAAATTTAGTTTTCTAAATTGGTGTTGGGTGGTTAATATTTTTTTTCTTGTTAATTGTGTTGGATTTATGGAGATTATCTGGACAAGTCCCTGCAGTTTTCTTGGCAAGGTTTTTCAGAAGTACTTGGCCATTGGCTTCTTCCTAGGACTAGGAGAAAGTCACTGGCCCAAGGTCACCCAGCTGGCTTTGTGCCCAAGGCAAGACTAAAACTCAAACTCTCCCAGTTTTAGCCTGATGCCTTAATCGTACACCAGACTGGTTCTGTCCTGATAAATAGAAATAGAAAAATAAAAATAAATAGTATCAGCTGGGGAAGGAGGATAAAAGGAGAATGACTGGAACCTAGGAGGCAAGGTGGAATCCAGAGGAAAACTCTTCCTGTGGAGATAATATTAGCCTTGGGATAAATCTCAGATTCAAGCAGTAATTTTTAGATGAATTTTAAAACAAGGCTGGAATAGTACAGCCTTTTCATTAAAATAATATTTGGGAATAATTACATTCCTTCCACTAAAAAAAACATAAATCTAATATTAATTGTTTTCCACCCATTAATAGCCAATACTTAATAGAAAACTATCTTCTTTTGAAGTCTAATTAATTTAATATGTTACAAGAGATACAGCAATTATTTTGTACTGTTATAATATCTGCTACAGTTCTATGTTTCTTTGCTTTATTTATTTCATGTATGAACTTCTGAAAGCACTGGCCCTATTCATTGCCCTGAATATTTTCTTTCAAATTAATAATTTGCATGGGTTACTTTAAATTCACGAATCTTTGTTTTGTGCTTCTTTTTTCTAGGCTGTCTTGGGTCTTGCTATACTCCAGTCTGATATTTGTTATGTCCTTTCTCATGTCGATCATTGCAACATTCTCTTCACTCTTTCCTCAAAGTAGCAGCTTTGTGATATTTCTTCTTTTTTTCCTATATGGAATATCCTCCGTAAGTGTGTGTGTGTGTGTATTTGTGTGTGAATGCACTCCTTGTCACTCTGTTGTGGATACTGTGTTAACAAGTGTGAGTCCACCTGGCTGTTGATGTTCCTAGGGAATAATTATAGGATCTTTGTACAAAGGTAGCCAACAATTCAGACATTTACATTTAGGATATATGCCAGGAACTTGTGTAGTTCAGGCATATGCATTGTTTTAAACAAAGAACAGCACAGGAAAATGGGTAATTATCCAAATCATCCATAAGTATTCTGCCAAATCAGGAACAGTATTATAGGTGGATATTCAGCACTTCCCAAATAATCAGAAAAGTTGCTTTGAAACATGTGGGAATGAGAATGTAGAAGATATTCACAACTCAGGATCCTGGAACTGTCTTCTGCGGCTATCACATAATTCTGGAGAAAGCCATGGCTGCGTTAAAGAAATATAGATAAATCTGGGATGGGATTCAGCCGGTTCAGACCGGTTCGGGTGAACCAGTAGCTCCAACAATCAGCTGGGAGTGAACCGGTTTGCTCCAATGATCAGGTGGGCCCGCCCGCCCCTGCGCTTTACTTACCTTTATCCTCTCAGCTGATTCATGTGGCAGAGTGGATTGCCGCACCTCAGCTATATTACTCCCCAGAAGTAACGTGGAAGGTTAGTTTTATTAAAACTGCACACACACACACACACACACAACGCATCACTGAACCGGTTATTAAACTGGCAGGATCTCACCACTGGATAAATCTATATTCATATTCCTGTACATTTTGAAACAACTTTTTGAAATAAATTCCAAAGAATTTCAGTTCTAAGGATAACACACCATTACTACTCAATGCGCATTTATGAAAAACCCATTCAGTTAAGAAACAATTATTGGAAAGGACTCAGTAATATTACAGGTCATTTTAGGACTGGTCACTTAGCGACCATTTAAAGTTACAACAGATCTCCCCCAAAAGATACTTACAACCCTGTTCTGACAGCTAAGGCCACAACCACCCCTGCAGTCATGTGACTGCATTTTGGGACTTGGCAACCAGCCTAAGTTTATGGCTGTTTGCAGCATCCCTCAGTCATAGGCAGTGATTTAGAATGTTTACTTAATTTTTTGGCAAAAATGCCCCATAGCAAAAAATGAGTTAATTTAACATCTGTGGCATTTGCTTAACAACTGCTATAAAAAAATGAGTCAGTCATGTGGGTGACCTGCTTTATGCTGTCACTACTTACAACCATAGTGGGCAGGCTCTATTAGAATAGAATAGAATAGAATAGAATAGAATAGAATAGAATAGAATAGAATAGAATAGAATAGAATAGAA
>JANHZT010000936.1:164006-174949 GCA_032468215.1 Stegonotus admiraltiensis
TGAAGAACTGCATTTTCTGGATGCATATGATTTCTGTTTCCTATTGTTACATTCTTTTTTAAAAAAAAAATTAAGTACAGGTAGTCCTCAAAACTCCTAATTTGGAATTCACACTAAGTACAATAGTCCTCGACTTATGACCACAATTGATCCCAAAATTTCCATTGCTAAGCAAGACAGCTGTTACGTGAATTTTGCCCCATTTTATGACCATTCTTGTCACAGCTGTTAAAGGAATCATGCCATTTATTAACTTAGTAGCACGGTTATAAAGGGAATCTGGCTTCCCCATTGATTTTGCTTGTCAGAAGGTCACAAAAGGTGATCACAGGATTCTGGGATACTGCAACCGTCATAAATATGAACCAGTTGCCAAGCATCTGAATTTTGATCATGTGACCATGGGGATATTGCAGCAGTTGTAAGTGTGAAAAATGGTCATAAGTCACTTTTTTCAATGCCGTTGTAACTTGGAAAGTTCACTAAACAAATGGTTGTAAGTCAAGGACTACCTTCAGAGTCTTATAGAATTAGTCCAACTCTAAATCTAATCAATAAATAATCTGAAAAGGCATTCAAAAGCTACTTTTTTTGCTACTTTTATATGGAAGAAAATGATTATGGCTCCTCTTAAAGCATGGTGCTCCAAGGTTTTTTTGGGGGGAAATAATAATTCTTCTTCTTCTTCTGTTTCCTCTAGCACTCTTTGCTGATCTAGATACTCATTCCCATTTGGGTGTTATTTCTTATGGCCTTTCTACCTCAACCTTAGAAGATGTGTTTTTCAAACTGGAAGTTGAAGCAGAAACTGACCAATGGGGTAAGAATAAGTTATATAACTTCATATGTATTTATCATATGATGAAATTATTAAAAGCGTATTTCACCTTAATAATATTTGTAATTTGGAGTTTTTTGTACAAAAACACACTTTAAAAAATTTACAAGATGATTAAAACTCCAAGAAAATAGTAAGAGATTTATTTTTGAGAATTTTGCCTTAAGAGTATATGTATGTGGATGTGTATATTTTTTCTCCAATGAATAGTGGTGGTGTTCTCAAAAAAATATCGTTGAACATGTGATATATTTAATTTAATTAATTATGAAATGTTGCTAACAATGTGATGCCAAGAGTTATAGAGCTAGTTGGAAAAAATAAATTTATAAATATTTTTTTCCTTTTCATTTTTCCTTTATTTCCTAGATTTTGGCGTTTTTAACTTAGAGCAAGCTGAAGACAAAATGAATAGGAATCCTGTTGATGAACTAGAGCAAAGCCTGTTAATGCTATCTAGGAGAAAATCTTGTGCAATAAGCAATAAGTCTCTTTGGAGAAAGCAGGCCCTTGTTATTGCAAAGGTTCATTTTCACAGTTTCAGTCGTGACATTAAATCAATATCAGAAGTGTAAGTATCTTCAATTGAGTTTCCTCCACATTTTGGAAAGTGTTTAATTGATATGAAAAATATAAATATTGTATATAAATAAATATAAATAAATATAATATATTTTATATTATATTGTTGAAACTTTGTTCTTAATTGGTTGATCATACTAGTTCCCAAAATTATAAAAATGTCCTGTGTGGAATTAAATGTAACTTGTTGAAAATAACAATACAATTTATGATTTTAAATATAGGACATTTCTGTCTTGAGGGTTTACATCAGTGAAAAACTGAGTTGATAGGCAAGCCTGAGGCAGTAATTTTTAATACTAATAAGCTGAGCAATACAAGTTGCTTAACTTTGGAATTTTAAGTACCCAGAAGCTAGAAAAAAAGGAAGGCTAATTAGAGATAAAAGAAATGGATGTCAGTTCTCACAACAGCCATAAGAGATATCAGTAATGTTGTAATGAATTTTCATTTTAAACTATGACAATTAGTGTACATTCAAAGTGACAATAAAGTTATTCTATTCTATTCTGTTCCATTCGATTCCATCTGTGATATTTATATAAATCCATTTTTAATCAGAGATTATTACATATTTGTAAGCATGTTGGACCTCCCTAATTTATTTATTTTTTTAAATTAAGGACTTTGCTAATTTATTTTTGCAACTAAAAGTGCAACTTTTCTAAGATGATATAATTACACTTTTATGTCTTTTTCTCTTATTTACTCTCCCACTCTTATAAACCGTTCTTTCTCTGCCTTTATCCTACCTATCCTACTTTATTCCATTGAAAAATTTTCCTCCCTCCATTTATTTCTTTTGTCTCCCATTGTCCATACTTAATTTTCCTTCTGTGTATTTTTCAAAAATTATTCAAATGAAATGAAGATTATTTAAAATCTATTTTTCTGAAAAAGTGCAAAATCAGAATTATTTACTGTTCAGCAGTAAAGCATTCAGACGTGTTTAGTATATGTCTGTACTTAGCAAATTTAATATAGATAGATGGATTGGGCGATTTTCTTAAATAATAGAAACACAATCAACTCCAGACAGATGTTAGTCCACTTTTACTCTAAAGGACAGTAATTCTTTAATGTAATCTGACTCAACTTTTTTTTCCCTCTCTTATAGGTTAGCACTGTTTCTAGTATTTCTTTGTGTTGAGATTTTTATGTTTCACGTGTATCAAGAATACTTGAAAAATGCTATGGCTCCTATCAAACTCTCTCCAGATTTATACTTTCTTAAACCAAATGAGACTCATCATAAATACAAAACTAGCCTTCTTATTCAAAACTGCACTAGTAAGTAATAAAAAGCACTACTATTTTTTCCAGTTTTTTTCTTCTACTCCTTTTCATTTCTATTATTATTATGATATATTTTATTCATTAAACATGAAACTCAGTCAACTGAACATTTAAAAATGTGTCACAAATACCATTGACTGGTGCTAATGGTTGATACGGGTTGCTGCCAGCATCCTAGGTATCAACCAAGTATCTTCTGAAAATATATGATGTTCCGAGGAGCGCAGTTTTTTGCAGTTCTGCTCGTGTTATTGCAGGAAGCTGCAATTTCTTGATGTGTTTTGTAAAATGCTTGGACATGGTACCAAGTGCCCCAAGGACAATGGGGATCACTATTACATGTTTATCCACAGCCGTGTAGTTTCAATGTCCAGGTCGCGATATTTCATGATTTTTTCCAGTTCTTTTTCTTCGACTCTGGTGTCTCCTGGTACAGCGATATCAATAAACTACGCTTTGGTCCTCAACAACCATGATGATGATGATATTTTAATATATTATACACACTGGAAATCAACTGAAACAATATTTTCTATACATTTATTTATTTATTTATTTATTATTTTTTTTATACCGCCCTTCTCCCGAAGGACTCAAGGCGGTGAACAGTCAAAATAATATACATATAACATGAAAATTGAACAGTATAAAATAAGTTAACCCATTAACTTATGATGATGAGTTATAACTGAGATGCTTAGTCTCAGCCTGAATTTTTCAATTTATTGAAACTATTTTTTGCAGCCAAATGTTTCTCTTTTTCCTAACATCAAAGACTCTAGAAGAGCTATGTTGATGATAGACTTCCCTGTTGTAACTTGGAGTTCCATACATTCAATGAGAATATATATGAAGAACTGTTTTTTTTTTCCGTACCATGAATGGAGAAGTGCAATGCAACCATTATGTTCATTTCAATGTAGATAGAGATTGGAATGACACAGACTTGTTAATGATGACTGTCTTCCTTTATTCATTACCTTCTAGGTATGAACATTGATGGTATGATCGTAAACCCACTTCAGAGCCAGAATATACTGACAGAAATGTTCAATGGCAGTGATTATGTGTCAGTTTCTCCTCACAATGCAGCATTGAATGTAGTTCATGTAAGCAAGGTGAGAACATATATAACTTATATTTAACAGCTGGTAACACATGGTCTTTAACAGTTTATTTAGAACATAAGTTTTGCTAAAAACCAGTAATTCCATCCAACACGCTATTTAGTTTGGATTTAGTTTTGTTTTAACTGGAGCAAAGCTGATATGTGTTGCTGCTTTGGATTTGTAGATAACAAATGAAATCTTTATTGTTTTTGCAGAGCTATGTCCTTAAAGCTGCTTTTAACCGAACCATGCTACATTCTTTACCTCTTATGATGAATATCATTAGTAATTTGTACCTACACAAGTTAAATGTAACTGAAAACATCCATGTCTGGATTAGCTCTTTCATTCAAGTAAGTAAATGAAATCTCAAATGCTGATATAATAAAAAGAAGTCATAGAAAGTAGCACTACTTTCTGTGGAAACAGATGTTTAAGACAAGTTATATTTCTCTTGCTTTGTCTATTTATACAATTTGTGAGTCACAAGATGAAACACAGCCAATTTGCCATTTTCCTTGGTCTTCTAGTGCTTCTTATTTTCTCATTTCCAGACAAGCTGGAATAGAAAATATTGTTTTCACCTATTTTCTATTACTAACATCTTTATCTTTCAGGAAATTACTGATAGAAGTTTCATAATGGTGATGATTGTTCAGTGTTTGACAGTAGGTGTTACCATGACTGGATTGCCTTCATATTTTACTATGGAGAATGCAGAAAATCATAGGGTAACTTTACATTAAATCATTTTAAAAAAAAAACATGAAGCAATAAAAAAAATCCATGTATTAGTCTAAAGCAGTGGTCCCCAACCTTTCTGCTTGGCAAACCGGTGATGGTGGGGGGATGGTTTTGTGTGAGTGGCAAGCGAGTGTGCTCGCTTGTTCAAATGGAGATGTGAGAGTGTCCACTGCTCACACAGGTAAAGCTACGCACATGCTCACCTACTGTTTGTGCAGCCTGTTCCATGGTCTAAAGCATGATTTGTCTAACCACATTTATATTCAATATATAAACAGATGTTGGGTAAATATTTGAATTTACCTCCATATGACTTTACAAAGTCATTTCCTGACTCAGTTAATGCTTCCACTCTTTTTAACAACTTGCCCCTTGGGATTTGGTTAGCCTAACTCTGCCTGCCTTTGGAAAGCATTAAAAGGCCTGTTATTTTTCACCAGACATGAGAATGGATGAGTTTTTCCCTGTACTTATGGATTTATATGTTATTCCTTTGTGTTTTTCATATTTCAATTTTAATGTATTTTTAATTGATCTGTTACTGATGTTAGCTGCTGAGTCATGCTCTGAGTAGGCTGGCTATATAAATTGAATCAATCAATCAATCAATCAATCAATCAATATTTGACCACATTTATAATACAAAGTATAGCAAATAGCATACATCTATGCCTGAGACCAACTTGAACAAACAAACAAACAAACAAATAAAGCAATTTAGATCAGCAGGTAAAGCAGAGATCTGCAACTCAGACCAAAAATTGGGCATATTAAGTGCTACATTGCAAAGGGTCAAAGTCACCTTGAAAAAAATGTTAAAAACTGACAACCAGCAAATATTTAAACTGATTAAATATTAATATATATTGGATTATTTAACTATGCAGTTTTAGCACACACATGTATTAGTCATTCCTGCCCTTGCTAATCTGACTCCTGAGTTTAAAAGCAAACAAAAAGAACCCCATTAAAAATTCGTTATCTCATACATCAGGATCAACTTCTCTCTCTCTCTTCCTGATGCATTCTTCATCCAACCCTGAGCTGTGATTACAGTTGTTAGATTTGTTCCAATATGCTGTATCAAATACTCATTTTAACCAATTTATTTTTTGCAGATTAAAGCTTATACTCAGCTTAAGTTGTCTGGCCTTTATCCATCTGCTTATTGGTGTGGACAAGCATTAGTCGACATTCCTTTATATTACACTATTCTTCTTGTCATGACGGGGATCTTATTTGGTGTTTATCATGAAATTATTTTTTCCCCAATGAAGATCTTTGCTGTAGTAAGTCTTCCTACATTCAAACAATTGTTCTTTGGCTTTTCTTCAGTATATTTTCACTTACCACTTACTTAGTTTATTTCCACTTACTTATAATAAACTCAGGTCTTGTATTATTTTGTACTCCTAGACTAGGGGTGTCAAACTCAATTTCATTGCAGGCTGCATTAGGGGTATGTTTGACCTTGGAGGGCCGGTTGTGTGTGTGTGGGGGGGGCAGGGTGTGCGGCAATGGTGAGTGTGGCCCCGGGGGGCATGGGCATGGTAGGCATGACACAGGACTTTTGTCAGGGGCACCTGTGTAGGCAAAGTGCTAAGGCAGGACTTTGCTGAGACCCTCCCTCACTCTCATTATAATCTCTCTCCTCCCTTCCTCCCTCCCTCCCTTCCTCCCTCTTCTTTTTTCCTTCCCTCTTCCTTCTCCTTCTTCCTTCCCCTTCTTCCTTATTTTTCTTTCCTTGCTCTCTTGCTCTCTTCCTTTCTTTTCTTTGTCTTTCCTCTTTCCCTTTCTCCTTTCCTGTCCCTTCTTGCATGCTCAAATGCAAAAGGGGATTCTCGTTTTGTTTTGTTTTGTTTTGTTTTGTTTTTAGTTTGTTTTGATAGCCCTCTGCTAGCGAAAACACTCCTGTTTTCAGCCAGGGCAGCTTCCTGCAGCCCTCTGCCAGCGAGCTCCGTTTTTGCTAGCAGAGGCACTGCGGGCCAGTTCTAAGCACCCCGCAGGCCTTGAGTTTGACACCCCTGTCCAGACCCTCCCTTTTTAAAAATGCCCATCCCTGGTAAAGCATCACTTTAACAAAGAGGTATGCTGAATCTCTTAAATTCTAATAATTTTATATATGAAACATCTTGTCTTAAGCTTGAAACAGTTGTATTAAATGAAAATCTATTGATTCATATTCAAAAGAAGTTGTTTCAATTATTGTGGATGTGTTTCAAATACAAAGTGCTTCCAAACAATCAAAACATCCTGTTTCAAATGCAATATTTCATTCAGAAAATATTAATCAACTTTTAAAAAGTTACAAATTTGAAACAGTTCTGAATTCAAGACATTTTGTACAATTCTTAATGGCTTCATCTTCTCACTGTTTTTATCTTGTGGGATAATTTGTAAAAATCTAAAACCGTGTGTAAAATTACATATTAATGAATGTATTTCTTTTCTTGCAGGCTTTTTGCATTATAGGCTATGTACCCTCAGTAATTCTATTCCATTATGTTGTCTCTTTCACTTTTAAAAGTATACAAAACACCAAAGAATTTTGGTCATTCATTTTTCCAACTGTGAGTAAACAGGCAGAGCCTAATTTGTTTTTCCCATTTATTCCCATTTTTAATTTTGTTTCTCTGTTTATGTATACATCTTCACGTTGGAATATACATGACTTCAGTTTTTTTGAAAAAATTAAATCATGTGTGCCCTTATTCGGTCTGGTTAAATATCCTGTATATCTGTCTATTTTCTCTAAGTTTTATTTATTACAATGAATCAAATCATTGTCTAAGTCATAATGTCCAATTTAGGTGTTGCATAATGTACCATCCCAGTCCTTGTAGTTCATTATCTACTATGGGGAACATAAAAACTCTGTTTTAACAAACCATGATAAAGCCGCTATTTTGTAAGAGTCAGAAGGTGCTCTGAAGGTATTCCCAGCTGTCTTAGTATTAATGTGGAACATCATAGGAAGAAGGAGAACTCTAGTTTGATATTTACCCCATGAATTTTATTATGATTCTGTTTTGTCTTTCAGGTAGCTTTGATCTGTATTATTGTTACAGATGTAGCATTTATAAAATGGTATACGGCAGCCATTATAATTCACATGTCCTTTTGTATCTTTGTTCCAATCTACCCTCTTATTGGGTGCCTGATGACTTTATTAGAGGTAAGTTTACTATAGACTAAATTCAATATTCAGAATTCTAGTGTGCCAAAGAGCACTATACGTTATATTTAAATTTCAATATATATTACATATTTTAAAACTTAAGATAAACAACCATAATTTGTCTTCAAAACAGCAATTTCCCTACAATTGAGATGGGGGAATGGGTTATCCAAAGTTCAGCTTTAAGATAAATTAGGACCATCATGAGTTCTGACCAGTCTCAACTTTTTGTATTGAAAAAGTTTTTGTATGTGAACTTCTTCTATTAATTTCAGAATTAAAACTTCTAAAATATAACTTATGTAAAAAGGCAGGCACTAAAGATATTGAAGTGTTGGGAGAGTAAATATAGCTTGCATCCACAGTCCTCATCAAAATTTATTTTCATTTTAATGGTAGTCAAATTAATATCTGTAGTGCTATGGGCAAGAACAGCCTTGATGTGAGAATTTCCTATCATTCTCTCAAATGCCCATATCTTTTTAAGGACCCACAAGTAAGACATGAGAGATGACCCTTTCAAACAATGTCCAATGTTCAGTTGACAGAGGAGGAAGGTTATCAGTAAATGTATCCAGAGAAGGAATCCAAAGAGTTATATAGCAGTCAAAGACTGAAGAGTTCCATGGCAGCTAAAGAACTCTGGTTTGGCATCAGAATTAACGGTCTGGGACTTCCTGGAAAGAAATGGCAAATTAAAGACTGCTTCACAGGACCAATGACCATGGCAGGAAAAAGAGCTGGCAAATAGACCAGCTCAAGAAAGGACTTGAGATCTCTCACAAATGCTCTCACACCTCCTGAGACCATAAGGCAATGAACTTTGTCAGGTTTAGAGCTTTGAGAATTGAGGAATTCTTGCTCAAACTATAGTTGGCTCCTTGAAATAGATACTGGATTCACATGCTTCCTTTTCTAATCACTTTCAGAAATTGCTTGGTAATGTCCTTTCAGCTATTAGGAACTTTCCGATGGACAAGTTTTATAGCACTAATATCAGTGGAATTACAGTCCACACTGCTTGTTTTGGAAAATAGTTGGGTTTGCTAAACAGAATTCTGAATCAAATCAAGGAATGTTGTATTCCAAAATATGAATTATTGTTGAAACGTAAGAGGGTTTTTTTAAAAAAATTAATCATCTTCATGATCTGTGAAAAAAAATGAAAAAATAATTGGAATAATTATTATCTTGCTAGGAGACAAAGAAGATTGGCCAAAAAGTGGAAAGAAGTTCAGAAAGATTGTTGGTTTCAATAGTAGCGGTAAGATTCTTATTTTTTCTTCTAAGAATTCAGGAAATCTTATACATTTTAAGAAGGTTTGGCACGCATTATATTTTTCTTGTTTATAATCTGAATGGGATTAACATATTCTAAGTTCTAAATTCATGCAACATATGCAATATGTTAACAAAAGATAATGTACTCCTCTTCAACAGAACAGTCATGGCATGTTAAAGCTACATAGTTTGGTCAGCTCTGGATAGAGTCACTGTCAAATATATCCTCATTTAGGGAACATATTCTAGAAATCGACTTATATTATTATATCCTGATTATTAGGAGCTGTGTTTAAAAGCAACTTATTGCATCCTAAAAGCCTCCTCTCACTTAATACACTCTGAAAAAAACTGGGTCAAAGTTCAGGGCCAGCACAAGAACCATAACCTGTCACATATACACTTTATCCTAACCATACTCTAATATTTAAACATTGTCCAACATTTTTTAGCAAATAAAATAAAAATGGAAGCGCGGTATAAGTTTCCAAAATAAAAAATAAATAGTTCTAGGTACACCATTCAGATAACAAGGAAAAAGATACAAGGAAAGATAAGGATTCCTATCAGTTTATTAGTTTTCTTTTAATATATTATTATAAATTTGTTGGAAGAACATAAGAATATAACAGGTTTGGAGGTTAGGAATAAGGTAATAAAGTATAAGAAAAAAAATGAAGTATAAGAAATAAATGAATAAAAACCTATAATATAAGATTTTTCATAAACATTTTCTGATCAAAATTCAGTTGTCTCTATTGAACTTTGAACTGAAAGTATTTTAAGCGTTTAACAGTGTTAAGAGCATACATCAGAAGAGTTGGGTTTTCTTTTCAGCAGGAATCAGCAAGCAATAAGCTTTCCCGATACAATTACTTAAAATGTAATTTGGAGCAAAGCTGTGTTAATGTTGTTTTTTGTTTTTTTCTCTTACTTTTAGCCCTATTTACAATGTATAATTTGGCTCTTTCTTCTGCGACACCTTGAGGTGAAGCATGGAGGCAAATCAATGAGAGCGGATCCTTTCTTCAGGCAAGTATTCTGCGTTTTTAAAAAAATAAATCAACTAAACTTGACAACAATAAGCTGCTTCTTTGAGAAAAAGAACACTGTTGTTGTCACTGAAGCTCTTTGTCCATAAAGATACGAAATCCATTTATATTAGATATTTTTTTCTAGGTGTGGCTAGGCTGGTCTTGAATGTTCTCTTAAAGTAGCAGGATTTGGGGCTTTTTCAGAACCATCTTTGCTAAGACAATTGATCCAGGAAAATCCATGTTTCTCAAAATGTTTTCATATAGATACTTTTCCTTTCCTCCTTGCATTTCCAAAATTACTCTGTCTTTTATAAATCCCTCGTGGCATCTTATGCCTCTCCCACATTTCTGTTTGGTGGATTATTTTTGTACCCAGCAGCAGTATGTTACCTATTGTGACAAATGAATGTACAGATAATGGGATTTTATTATGCTGTTTCTCTATAAGGATTACCTCCTCATCCATTCTGTTGTCTTCTCAGCAGAATAGTCCTTGGTAATTCTAGGAATATGGATCAGGCCACTCTTCGTTATGGTTTTTGCTTAGAGGGCTCCTTCCAAGAGTCAGGGTGAGGGAGAAGACTCACAACTGTAGAATCCTTGCAATGAAGTGAGAAAGTGCTTCCTAATGACAAAGTCCTTCACTTGAACGCACTCTCATTTGGCAGCAAGAATCTTACGCTTTGGTCAATAGCAGGGGTGAAATCCAGCAGGTTCTGACAGGTTCTGGAGAACCGGTAGCGGAAATTTTGAGCAGATCGGAGAACCGGTAGTGGAAATTTCTATTAGTTTGGAGAACCAGCAAATACCACCTCTGGCTAGCCCCAGAGTGGGATGGGAATGGAGATTTTGCAATATCCTTCCCCCAGGAGTGGGGA
>JANHZT010000936.1:175049-189355 GCA_032468215.1 Stegonotus admiraltiensis
AATATCCTTCCCCCAGGAGTGGGGAGGGAATGGAGATTTTGCAGTATCCTTCCCCTGCCATGCCCAAGCCACGCCCACCAAGCCACACCACGCCCCAGCAAGCCACGCCCACAGAACCGGTAGTAAAAAAAATTGGATTGCACCACTGGGTCAATAGAGCTGCCCATAGGATCAGTCTTACTGTCTGGCATACTACATAGTATTTTTTTGCAGTCTATTTAAAGGTCCCACAAGCAGAGATTGAATATGTTTTCCTATCCAGAGCTCCTACGCGGCTCAAAGCCTGTAAATTCTTAGATGTATCACATGAAGACGATGGCGATGAAGATGTTATGGCCGAAAAGCTGAAAGTTAAAGAGATGATAACTTGCCAGGACTGTGAAGAGGTAAATGAGACTGTCTTAATCCTCCCATCCTAATGTCACTATGTTTACAATAACACAGAAAGTTCCAAAGGTGCTTTTTCAAGAAGCAAGTGGACTTTCCTTGTTTTTCCTTGAAGACAATTTTTAAGGAAAAACGAAGGAAGTCCAATTGCCTCTTAAAAAAGCAACTTTGGGGCAACCATGAACTGGATGACTGAGAATCTCCATCGACAATAACATAGAAAAGAAATAATTGGCTAGGCCATATTTGCAGTTATTAACACAAATAGAAATTACACTGAGAATTAATCTCTCCAGGGATCAGAGAAAGCAACCTGTAGTAAAATCACAAAGGGATCTTTATCATTTACTTGATAGAATAGAATATAATTCTTTATTGGCCAAGTGTGATTGGGCACACTTGGCCAATATTGGCCAAATTACAATTGGAATTTGTCTTGGTGCATATGCTCTCAGTGTACATAAAAGAAAAAAAATATGTTGATCTTCATGGATTGATTATATTACTGAACCAGCCATATTATTCCCCTCATTCTCAGTCCTGGGCACATGAGTATGTAGAGAAATGTCAAATGGAACTGGCCTGAGATACCCTGCACCCATTTTCATTTTTACAATGTCCATCTCTCTCATAACAACATATGATATTCCTACATATTGGCTAATCATGCTGACTAAAAGAAATAATGACATTTGAAAGGAACTATTGTGCATCATATATACATGCTGATTCACTGAAAGCTCAATTTTTTTTTTGTTCTTTAGAAACCTTCAGTATTGGTCATCAGCTTACATAAAGAATATAATGGAAAGACTGATTTCCTCCTTGGAAGAAAAATGAAAAAAGTGGCAACTAACTATCTTTCACTTTGTGTTAAGAAAGGTTATTTTTAAATTATTTACAATGGAATTATTTTTGTCAAAATAAAACAATTAGCTTGTTGATAAAAAACAAAACAAATTTCCCCCCCTTTTTTGCTTCTTTTTTAGGAGAAGTTCTTGGAATTTTAGGCCCCAATGGAGCTGGGAAAAGTACATTGATTAATATTCTAGCAGGAGAAGTTGAACCTACTTCAGGCCAAGTATATAATTTTGATCAAATCTTTGTATCTACGCTTTCTCACTGTTTTTGCTTATTACTCACTATTGAGTTCCCATCCACAAGATTCACAGTACTTTTTAGTCAAAGGAAATGGATATTTCTTATTGAAATATATGTATTTCAGCATTGTTAATGACGGAATATCACTTGAAGTACATATTTCACTTCTAACTAGCACAAAAGTACTTAAACCTCATATGGATAACCAAATATTTATACCTTCAAAACTGTGCCAAGCAGCATTTCTTCAGAGAACCTGCTCTCTGAAATTATCTCCCCTCCTCCACCCCCCCACCCCCCTTCCAGTGGTCTGAGTTGCCCTGACTATGCTGCTTTAGAGGGCTGCCTCTTTTCCTAGGCCCTGGTGAGGACTATATGCCTTGGTGGTAATTTTACTAATGTATTTGGCATATGAACTTCTGAGTTATTGCATTCTTTGTTTGTGTTGCATTGAATGTGTTTTTAATTTTTACACTACCCAGAGCCATCATGAATTAGGTGGCCTATACATTTGATTTATAGCTCAGTCAGTAACATAGAAAAGATCCCTGCAGTTGACAATATTTGAGCATATGGATTCATCCTCTGTGTGACTACATGCACAGATTTGATGCACTCTATTAATCCCAGCTATCAACAGAATATCGGAATGGACATAAGAAATTAAATGAATCAATTTTATAAAAAATAAGGAACGAAGGCTATTGGGGATTAAATTCCTAGATAAATGCTTATACTACATTGGAATACATTTTTTGATAAAATAAAATGTTGTATTTTGTCTATTATATTTATTTAACATTAAAATTTTAGTTAATTCAGCTTTTCACAATCTCCTTTAACTGGAAACACTATGAAGGAATACTGAGAAGAGATTCTTGTATCCACAGGTGCTGATGGGAGATTATTGTTTAGGTGAAAATATAGTGGATAATTCCATGAAATATATGGGGTACTGTCCACAGACAAACCCACTTTGGCCTAATATTACATTACAAGAACATTTTGAAATTTATGGAGCAATCAAAGGAATGAGTCCTAGTGACAGGATCGAAGTCATAAAATGGTAAGAATCTCAAGTATTTAATTTTTGTATACATAAATTGTATTTTCTCTTATGGTGAAATGACACGATCTTGTTGAAGATACTGATTATATTAATATTTTATAAATGCTATAAAGATTCTAACATAGTTGGCTGCTTATTTACATCTAGTATTTTTGTTTATTTATTTACTTATTACCTGCCTTTTCACCAAATAATGACTTTATTTTTTAAAAAAATGTCACATTTCAATTTTTATATTTATTATTTTATATTTATTTATTGAGAATAGTTCAGCTGCAATAGTTCAATATCAACTTCAGTTGCATATAGTTCAACATCAATATGTATGCAACAGATTAATGCAAGTCAAGGTGCCTGCACATACCATCAGTTTATTATTTTGTTACCAAGAATATCTCAGTTTCTTCATTCTTGTACATATATTTCATAATTTTCCTTGAACAAAAGCATTTTAATAATTAACAAAAGAACATTGTGAATCTAACCATGATAGATATAATTCCAGTAATTACTATGAAACTACTTTATATTTTATATTTGAGTTCAATAAAATACCAGGTCCTTCATCACATATGATGGAAATAAATATATATAAATCCTGCCTTTATTTATTTATTTATTTATTTATTTATTTATTTATTTATTTATTTATTTATTAATTATTTTAACTTCTATACCGCCCTTCTCCAAAAAGGACTCAGGGCGGTGTACAGCCAATTAAAAACAAACAGTACAAAATTTAAAAAACAATTTTAAAATGATTAAATAATTCGGCACCAATTTAAAATCCAATTAAAACCCCACATAAACAATTGACCAATTTAAAACAGTAAGTATTAGACTTAATACCAACCAAAATGAGCAGAAAATCTTGCTACCAATGTTCTGCAGTTTCCTGCTGAAATTTTCAAAAGCGAAGTCACCAAAAATGGAGCTTGTGGGTTATAGTTACTATGAAGTATTTGGAAACAGCACTGTATAAGAATTTTAAAGAAGTTTATGTAGGTATTCATATCTGATATTTATTATACTTGATGAGAAATTGAAAACATATTACTCTGGCTTCTATACTAGCAAAAAATGAAGACTCATGTATTTCACCTGTAATGAAATACAGTTTCACCTCTGAACTGCACAAAATAGTGATACTTCTCAAAACCCATTACTATTGGCCTTAAGAAAAAACTGCAGTGTTCATTTGTTTTTCTTGGCTTTCTCCCAATTTCTCTTTATAGAGATGTTGATGGTTGTGATGAAATTTTTTTCATTCTAAACTTTCTTGGTGATCTATGTTTTGTTATTATCACTGGTTTTTATTAATGTTTACATTTATTAGATTATTTTTATGTTGTTAGTTACTTGGAAAGTTTAAGTCCTAAAGTGGGGGTTGAAAATATTTTAATTAAATATGTTGTGCTATCCTACGTGTCCCTCATTTTATAATGTTCTATGCTTTTATTAGTCAGACTGCAGTTTCTTAAATGTGCAAATTTTTAACATTTTATTAATACTCTTCTTTGAAGACTACAAAATGTACTTGTTTTCTACAGTTTTTCCAAAGCACTTGACCTTAAGGAACATCTACAAAAGAGAGTGAAAAAACTTGGTGCAGGAGTCAAACGAAAGGTATTTTCTATTTTTAAAAAATAATGGCGCAAGTTGTGTTATATAAAGCAAATGGACAGCGAAGTAATCACTTCTGATTCTTTATTTTTCAGTTATGCTTTGCCTTAAGTATACTTGGTAATCCTCATATCACTCTATTGGATGAGCCATCCACTGGTATGGACCCTATAGCAATACAGCACATGTGGTAAGTAGCAGGGGTGGGTTCTACTTACGTTTACTACTGGTTCACAATGGAATCGCAGAGGCTTCTGCGCATGTGCAGTTCATTTCTGATGATATCAGGGTCAATGAGCAGAGCCTCCCGCCGGTTTTACTACCAGTTTTATAGAACCGGTCCAAACTGGGGGCAACCCACCACTGGTAAGTAGCCTCCCATAGTACTGCTAGGAAATATTGTGTTGCTTTTTGTGTAATTTAAATTTTGTGTAATTTAACGTAAGTGTTTTGTAAAGCCTATTATCCTTTCACTATCAAAACCATGGCTTTCTAAGCTCTTGTTTCAAAAATCAAGAGAGAGATTTCAACTGTTATTCAAGGATTTATCGGAGTTTAAATCTTGTAGACATTTAACTAAACTTTCAGGGAAAGAAAAGAGATCAGGATTCAGGAGAATAGAAAGTTCACAGATTGAAAAAAAAAATAGAAAATGGAATGGAATAGAAAAGGGAAATGAGGGAGATAGTAGTAAAGAAAGATGAAAGAAGGAGGAAGAGAAATAAGAATAGTTTTCTCCTAAATGGGTGAACAGATCACTTCTTGGTTCATCTACAGAGTTTTTTAAAATGTTCCCAAATGCAGACATATAGGCCCTCCATAGAAATCAGCAAGGATTATTATATATGTGTCCATCTATTTCATAGGTAGCTCTATCATTCTAGATGGTGCATAAAACCAAATGTTTAGTGCTAACTTTTGCCTTTTTTTGGAAGCCCTAGTTTGTGAAAGGGCCAGGAGATGATTTTACATCATTACACATGACTGCATTGTTTAAAATCAGACCATTTACAGGCTTAGTTAAGGAACCTATTTTTCTTTGTTGAGTTGTGCATTATATTGTACAGGAAAGCAATCCGAGCAGCCTTTAAAAGTAAAGAGAGAGCGGCTATTCTGGCAACACATTATATGGCAGAAGCAGAGGCAATTTGTGATCGTGTGGCTGTCTTGGTATCTGGAAACTTAAGGTATTTCCTTAGCATCTTAATTTTTTTTTCTTAAAAAAATGAAACTTAAAACATGAACATTGAATTAATTATCTATTTCATCTTTTCCCCATCTAACAAATAGATACATTGGAACAGTTCAGCATCTCAAGACTAAATTTGGCAGGGGATATTTTTTAGAAATGAAATTAAAAGAAACACTAGAATCACAGCAGAAGGAATACCTTCAAAGGAAGATTTTGAGCATTTTTCCAAATGCAAATTGTCTGAAAAGGTAAACGTGAACGGATTGATTCTAGATTTGGTCATGTGTAGTCTTAGAATTAGGCCTGTTGAAACCTGAATTATGTAAAGGCAAAATAATGCTTTAGAGCACATAAGGAACTACTTACCTAACATCTTTCATAAATCAAACACAAATTTTCCTAAGTTTTCCTATAAACATGATTATTACTTACGTTGAGACTATGTAAATCAGCATGACTGCACTATATGGGGTAAAGGAATGCTTCTTTAATTATATATTGCTAACTTTGAGAAACCTATGCTGTGAATTATTTGTCAAATGTAGATATCTCCTATCTCACTCTCAGAATGATTGGGTGCATAAAAGCCATATAAAAATGCAGTAATCAGTAAAAAGAGCCAGATATTTTATGCATCTTAAAATATGTCTTTCTGTTGGCCTTCCCTAGCTATTGTAGCTTTGTACAATATGTAGCTTTAATATTTGTGAATCATGTTTCAATCAGTGCTTTAATTCTGTTTTAGTTTCCTTTTCTCTTACATTTACTGTATATTTTTATAATTACTTTAATCTGCTACAGAATTTTTAAAATGTATGCTAAAGTTGTACTTTTAAGAAATGAATAGTAATAGAATATATATAGAACAGTAGGCATATATATACAGTATTTTCTATGAATGTATTATGAAGAAAAATCCATCATTATATATATTTAAATACTGGGCTATTTGCATAGTTCTACTTGTAGATATTTTGTTGTTATTTAGGGATACTTTAATTCTGCATGAAACATGGATCTTTTTATATCAACATCCTTCACTGTACAGAAGAAGCAATGAGAAAGCCAGGATGGAGATCACTTGTTTAACTGTGGTTGCTACCAGACTATTTAACTCCTCTCTTATTCAAATAAATAAGTTTGAAATTATAAATCTAAAATCTTGCCCTCATTAAAGTAAGTTTGTGATATGTGGAAGATTTTTGTTTAAATATTAGTCCAGTCAATTTAGCTAATCTGCAAAGAGGAAGAAGAAACACTACATCCTATACTCAACCGGTGCAACAATATAATTCAAACTGATTATAAACAATATAACACAGTTGCCAAAATGATTCATTGGAACATCTGTAAGAATTATCATGTGCCAGTAATGAACAATTGGAGGGAACATAAAGTTGAGAAAGTAGTCAAGAACGAACAGGTTAGAATATTGTGGGATTTCTGAATACAAGCTGATAAAGATTTAATTGTGATTAAAAAGAAGAAGGTGTGGATAACTGATGTGGCAATAGCAGGAGATAGTAGAATAGAAGGCAAAGAATTGGAGAAGATCACAAAGTATCCAGATAGGAAAATAGAAATAGAAAGATTATGACATAAACAGGCCATGGTGGTCCCAGTAGTTATTGGCACACTGGAAGCCATGCCAGAAAAATCTTGGGGGGAAAAATCAGAAAGTCTGTGCATTGACAAAATTTCCATCTGCTAGTTACAAAAGGCCACAATTTTTGTATCTGCACATATACATCACCAATACATTATAAAATCCTAGATTTCTTCTTGAGAAGAATTAAATGCATATGAAGGCCAACTCAGCTAAAGTACAGGAAGCTGTGATTTCATATTGTTGTGTACATAATAATAATTACTGTATATGGCTAAAACCATGTACTTCTTGTTGAGGCTTATCTTTTTTTAAAACTTTTTTACAGTTTTGCTTCAATTTTGGCATATAAAATTCCAAAAGAAGATGTCCAGTCACTTGCATTGGTTTTTTCTAAACTGGAAGAAGGTAAGGATTTAATTTTCTAAGTACACCGAATATAATAGAACCTTCAACCTCAGTTATCCACCTTAATTTTGTTAACTGAAATTCATCTTGTTGTCTATCATTACTAACATCATCCTATTACATTATGTTTCTATATGCACTTATCTTTTTATCCAACCTTTTGTTTTCTGGTAAGCTTTTTTTTTCATATTGCTTTCTGATTAGCAGAGCTTATAGATTTTGGGACTTCCTTTATGGAACACATTTATAGCATTAAAGCATCATGGCATTAAGTTGTCAAACATAGTCACAAAGTTACATTGGAGGTATACATATGCTGCCATGTTAATAACTGATGGTGTGCAACCTTTGGAAGTGTGCACAGGAACAAGAAAATGAGAAAAGCAGTGTTGTACTACCAACACTGCTTTTGTGTTGTGTAGTGCCATTCTTTTAACATACGTTGTCATGCTGTATGCATAAAATACCATGACACTTTCTTCAGAAGGAATCCAATGGACACTTCTAACAATCTTAATAGAATGTGGAAGTCAGAATCAGTCATTAAATTGCCTATAAATCCCCTCCCCAATCACATTTTGTTTCTTTTTTACTAATGTCTAGGTATAAATGGTATAATATGTATGTAGTCTCTCAGTGAATAATAAACAATTATTTCTGACAATTTTAACAGCAAAACATGCCTTTAATGTTGAAGAATACAGCTTCTCTCAAGCAACACTTGACCAGGTAATTAGATAAAGATTTATGGTACAAAAATCATAATATGCCCTCCAAATGTATATTTTCCCCAAATTTCAAAGCAGTCACTTTGTTATATGAAATTGTCATTTCCATCCATAATTTCATAAATTTCCTTTTTTTACTTGTTCTGTGACAAGGCCATAGGCATGTCATTCAGAGCCAACATTTCATTCACAATATTATAACAGCAGAAAGATTTTTCTACACACAAGAGTCTCAACACATGACAATGGAGAACCTTGTCCTTCTTCCTTCTGAGGTTTATCTCCAAATCATTAAGGGATACAAAGGATCTGTGAATTTTGAATCTTTTAATTAACTCAGGTCACAAATCTTCCCACCTGTTGAGTAGAATTCTAGTGAGGAAAAGTTGTCATTAAAGCACTCATGCACTGTTCATTTCTTTTAGGTCTTTGTGGAACTTGTCAAAGAACAAGAGGAAGAAGACAGCAATTTTGCTACATTAAATGGAACAATTAGTTGGGAAAGATCCCAGGAAGATCGAGTAATTTTCTGATTTGTTGCACACTGAAGAATTTGGCTATTTCATTTTTAAGGGACTTTTTTGCCTGAAAATTGATGCGTTTTTTTTTTGAATATGCATTGAGTACTATAACATACTCTTTACACAGCTGAAAGAATTCACCTTCTTTGCCTTACTATGCTATAGATAGGATGAAATGGCTTTATTTTTTTAGTAATCTTATTAGGGTGCAACCTGCAATCAAGGGGCAATAGGATTGGCTATATCTTTTTCTAAGTCTGCAGCAAGCATGGCATTTTGCATATCAAATAATATAGCCAATAAATCAAATTCTGCATTTATCTAGTATTTATTTTTATGAAAAAGATTCCAATCATGTGTTCCTTTATATTTTGTTTTATAATGGGGGTAGAAAGAGATCAATGTACAATGAAATTTATAAAAATAATATTCTCCTCTGCAGGGTTGGGAAATCTCAAAAATTATAGGTGGAGGTACTCAAGGCTGCAGGAGGAAGGTAAAATGAATAATCTCCACCTTCTTCCAGTAGCTCAGTTAAGAGATGAGCCTCCACTGTATTTTGCTCAATTCCACAAGCTGAGTTTGTAGGGCACTGGATTTACTCCACTATTTATGTATATTTATGAAACTTTTTATATGCAGTGCATTTTATGAAATTTTATTTTAAGAATCGCTTTATATTCCAAAATACCTTTTTTCCTTGTTAATGTTGCCAATCTATGTACAATAAGCATTATATAATCAACAGTATCATTTTTTAGAAGATACTGCTAAAGGCATTGTCTGTATGTTTGCCAGTTCCTGGAACCTTTTGTCAGTTTTCATTTGAACATACTGTATATAATCCTAAAAAAAGCAGTTGCCTAAGTACTTAGCTTTTAAATACCGTATTTTTCAGAGTATAAGACACACCTTTTTCCCCGCTAAAAAGTGGGTGAAAATTTGGGTGCGTCTTATACACTGAATGTAGCACCACCCAGCCTCTGAAATGGAGGCTTCAGAGGCTAAAAAAAGCCTCTCAGATGGAGGTTTCAGAGGCCGAAAAAAGCCTCTCAAGTGGAGGTTTCAGAGGCTGAAAAAAGCTTCTCAAACGGAGGTTTCAGAGCAGAAGTGGGTTTCAGCAGGTTCTGACCAGTTCTGGAGAACCAGTAGCAGAAATTTTGAGTAGGTTGGAGAACCGGTAGTAAAAATTCTGACTGGCCCTGCCCCCATCTATTGCCTGCCTCCCAAGTCCTAGCTGATCGGGAAGAAATGGGGATTTTGCAGTAACCTTCCCCTGGATTGGGGAGGGAATGGAGATTTTACAGGATCCTTCCCCTGGATTGGGGAGGGAATGGAGATTTTACAGGATCCTTCCCCTGGAGTGGGGTAGGAATGGAGATTTTACAGTATCCTTCCCCTGCCACGCCCAGCAAGCCATGCCCACCAAGTGAAGCCACACCCACATAACCTGTAGTAAAAATATTTGAAACCCACCACTGTTTCAGAAGCTTAAAAAAGCCTCTGAAATGGAGGCTTCAGAGGCTGGGAAAAAAAGCAAGGCACAGAGCTCACAAGCAATGAACCTGTTGCTAAAGTTCACCTCTGGGAACAGCTGATTGGGGGTATTCCGGGAGGCTGATCCACCTGCCAATCATCTTTTTTTCTTATTTTCCTCCCCAAAAACTAAGGTGCGTCTTATACTCCAGTGCGACTTATAGTCCGAAAAATATGGTAGTTGTTATTTAGGTGACTTGCAGCTCAGGTATATCTTATAATAATTAAAAAAAATGCTGCCTCCCATTAACTACTATTTATTCTGTGATGAAGATGTCATAATACCAAATAAAGATCATTTTTGAAATGGATATGTAAAGGAACAAGCAAGTTGGACTGCTTTGCAAGTTGTGGCAACCCAAGGGAACATTATTCCTGGTAGTGATATGACCACTTTCTGATATAATCCATTTAGGCTTGGTTGGAGAATAAAAATAACTGAAACTAAGAGTGGGACAAATCTTTAGTTGACATGTTGAAATGCAATGCCATCTTTTCTTGGTCTTTGAACTTGTGCTGGGTGTATGAAAGAGAGAAGAGTGCATTTTTTAGTGCAGGGTTGCACTCCATAGTGTGTTCCTTTAGGGTGGGGATCATTTCACACTTTGTAGCTTGAAGGGCCACATTTGTTACCAGGTAGAAAATCAAGATGCATCCTTTGCGTCTATCAAACATACAACCTATAACATAAAGACCAACTAATCGCCTGATGATTTGTGTCAAGATTGCTGCTTTCCCACTGATAGTAGCCATCTGACGGTGTGGGTTTCTTTTTTCTTTTTAATTTGTATGCAGGCTGCTAAAAGTGCAGAGAAGGCTTGCAGGGTATCTACTCATGCCTAAATGAGAACAACTTTCAGCTATCCCTTTTCTAACTTATGCTAATTGCTTTTCCTCCTCCTAAACATTCAGAACAATTGGGACTGAAGATGTTCCATAAAAAGGTCAACTCCTGACTGCAGCAATAGGAAAAAGAGTTATAGGAGTTAAGATTAAAGAGATCTTAACTTGAAGTTATTATTATTTAGCATATGGGATGTTACTATTAGTCAGGAGACTACAGTGTTAGCACGAAGTACTGTAGTTATTTCACTGCCAAAGAGTGCTAGTCTCTTTAGTTTGTGCTCATATGCTTTCCAGGGTTCACTTGAGGGGACAAACTAGCTTTGCACCAGATAGTTGAGTAGCATCTGTGATATCTCATCACCAATGTCACTTGCAGTTGGTTGTCGCATCTGAGCAGGTCCAGCACTGGCAGGGGTCTGACCGTCCGCACAAAACGCCACCAGTGGTACCTATTTATCTACTCACATGTAAGATGCTTTCAAACTGCTAGGTGGGCAGAAGCTGAGGCAAGTGATGGGAGGTCACTCCACCATGAGATGCAGGGATTTGAACCGTCAGAGCAAAAACCATCTCTGGCACTTTTAAGCCACTGATCCACCGTGCTTCTTAACTTCAGGGTGATAAGACATTTCATAGCTTTCCTGTCATAAAGCCTTCTGTGGGTCAAATCCACTAGTTATTTCTCACCCACCACTGAACATAAATATTTGCACACTTGATGGGACATAAAACTACAAGTGAATTGAAAGGGCAGTTAATAGCATCCCCAGACCTCTAGGTGGAGCTCCTGCTTTGCTCTTTCAATATTTTATATTTCAATATTTTCTGCTTCATTTGTCAGCTACAGTTTTTCTTCAACCCAGTTGTGGGTTTTCATGAAAGCCAAGAAAAAGACACAGCCTGCAGAGAGGCAGAATACTTGAATAAATTCCAGTTGACTTAAGAAATATGTCCATTTATAAATACAACACATAATTAATTTATTTATGTGTTATATAACACATAAATGTTGATCATTACCATTAATGTTCCTGCTAGCTTGGTGAACAATTAAAGATACACGCACAGGCCCACAAGCTTTTAAAATGTTCCTGCAAATTCTTTTTGGACAGACAAAACAAAATAAAAAAGAGGAATAATTTCTGGATGTCATAGTGACATAGAAATCAGCTTTGCTTCTTTGTTGAAGTAAACATCTGGTGAGTTCATACAACATTATGAAAGAAGCAAAAATTTATCCCCCCAAACACAAATGTCATGATGACAGCTTCAGCTAAAAGCACCAAGATATCACTGCTGGAGTAAGGTGCAAAATCACATGGAAAAGTGTCTCTTCAGTCAAGAGTGCCACAAAAATATTAAGAGATGCTTCATAATAAAATTGTTGCCTTGGCTTCTGTTTCTCTGTGCTTTTTCTGACCGACACAGCCAGAATCACATCATTATTATTTCATTTTGTTCATCTCATTCAAATCTTCCACTGGGATAGATTTATTCACACGTGTTATTTAATCACTGACCATGGGCACTATTTTTACACTATTAGGCAATTGTACCTTTTGTAAAAATAGACGTTTTTCTAACACCAAACCATTTTTAGATTACAATTTAATGCATGGACAGGGGAATGTTATAAAAACAATGCCTTAATATTTCTAACTAGTGATTTCAACAGGAACACTCTGAAAAACTGGAAAACATTCTGCCATATAGCGTATGAAGATCATTAAAGAGCAGTTTAACATTGACATTGATTAGTTGTCCATAAATCTACGATACTGTCTATAATATGAGTATACAATAACTAACAAATAAGAAACCTTTTTCTCTAACCTCATCACTATAGTCATTTTTTGGGGGGCGGGAGGGGTAACAAACCCATTAGCCCACAACAGGGACTTAAAAATTGCCACAACTGTATTTGAAAATGTCCCAGAGTATTCCTATTAAGGTGAAAACTGATGAAATGGCAAGATCATTCAAGAACTTTTTATAGCACAGGTAGTTCTTAAGTTACACCCATTTTTTCAGCAACCATTTGAAGTTGCAGTTGGTGCTTAAGGAAGGCTTAATGACAGGTCCTTGAAGTTCAGTAAGATTCTCTGATAAGCAGTTTTGGGTAATAAAGGAAGAAGTTTGGAAAGCACTGGTTTAAGGTATCGTTAAGCACAGGAATTGCTCTATTATGATTTGTGCTTCTGTGGCATCCGGCCACACAGAATATTGTGCAAGGGAATGGAAGAATAGATTCAATTAAAGATCAATAAGTTAATGTTCCACAGTAGCAATCAAACGTGACATGACAACAACCTGATACTTCCAAATTTAAAAAAAAAACTTTTCAGGAAGAAAAATAAATGTTTGGGGATGGTCTTGGCATTCCCTAGACTTAAATATTGTGGAACATCTGTCAAATATTCAGGGCATGCTATTTCTAGAAAGGTTCTGCACAGAAAAAGAGAAAAATTCCAAAGGCAAGATGAGAAATGGTCTTAGCTTTCTACAGGAAGTATTTGGAAGCTGTTACTCTTGGCATAGATGGTTTCACAAAGCATTGCCTGACATGGCATGTCATATTCACCATTTTCTTTTTTAACTTGTAAATAATTGCACACAAATTATAAATATGCATTCAAATTTGCAGAAATATGTCATGTTGAACATGTAGAGGTTGTGGCAACTTCACTTAGAGATTCACTGAAACATATAGTTACAGGTAGTCCTTGACCTTACAACCACAACAGAGCTCAAAATTACTGTTACTAAGCAAGACAGTTGTTAAGTGGGTTTAGCCTCATTTTACGACTTTCCTTGTCACAGTTGTTAAGTGAATCACTGCATTGGTTAAGATAGTAACATGATTATTAAATGAATCTGGCTTCCTCATTGACTTTGCTTGTCAGAAGGCTGCAAAAGGTGACCACATGATCCCAGGATACTGCAACTGTCATAAATATGAGTCAATTGCCAAGTGGCTGAGTTTTGATCACGTGATCATGGAGATGCTGCAAGTAGTAAGTGTGAAAAACGGTCGTAAGTCACTTTTTTCAGTGCCATCGTCACTTTGAATGGTCTAGGACTATCTGTCGATCGGACCTAAACTTTTGCATCCACTGTATTAGAAGAAACAGATATAAAAGAATCGGTTGACTTGTCGCAGGCCAGACATTCACCCATACTCAGGCGTAATCGCAAGGAATTTTACTTTCATGAGTGTTGTGTGTACAGATGAAACACAGAGCAACAAAGTCCCCATTTCTAGAGAACTTGCCTGCAAAAAGCTCCAAAT
>JANHZT010000936.1:204031-217032 GCA_032468215.1 Stegonotus admiraltiensis
TTCAGATAGATCTTTCCCGTTGTCTGCTTGCCACATTATCTAACTATGTGAACTGTTATCTAAACAATAATTCCTTAAACTGGTTTGGATAATAGAACAACAATAACCGTGTCACTGCCTCAGCAATGATGGTTTACAATAGAAAAGACAATACCTAAATCCCACTTGTTTTAAACCTTCCATCAATGTCTTGATTTTTGGTGTGAAATTCTGGTGTGCAATCTACTTTGTAATCTCTTTCAAATGCTCTTCCTGAATGTTATTTATCTTATGGCATTTGGTTTCATTAAATAGCTGCTTGTTGCTTCTTGATGCTGGTTTCCTGGAGGATTGGGCTATACGTTAATTATGTAAAAAGATTTTTGGCTTCCACCAACACCTCTCCATTTGAAGAATTGGAATCTTTCATTATCAAACACCAGCGCAAGTCAAAAGCATCATCAAAAGCATCTCTTTAGGGGAGGTTCAGCTTATGCCCATACCCTTCTCAGTGCCTAATCCTTCCTGCTCCTAACACTTTGTTTCCTCTGTACACAGAACTATCTGGGTGTTTTTGAACTCTGGTGTTTTTTTATTTCAATAGTGCCTCAATATCCTTGAGGCATTCAAGGTAAATACATATTTGCAGTGAAAAGGTGTTAGGTAGGACGCTATGCAGGATTGTGCATTTAGCTATATTTCATAAGCAAGTCAAATATATTCTTGGAACAAGATATACATTTTTTTCAAAATATGAAAAGCCCAATAGTTACGATATACCTCTCCTTCATTGACAGAAGCCAGTGCACTCTGAACTCTGGTTCTTTCATCTAGGACATCTCTGTCATCTGCTTGGCTGAGCTCCTCAGGATTCTGATGGGTTCTTTTTCTTTGTGGAGAAATCCTAGGGACCAAAGATATAACAAGTGATTTGATATCAAAGAATAAATGGTAATTTCAATTAGGCTTTGGTATGGTCAACTTACTAATCAATGAAATATACTATTACGAACACAATTAGGAAGGTAGCAGAAGGTTCAGAGCTTCTGAACCATGTTGAGATTAAATGAGAAATAATTGGAAAAATCCCTTAGCAAAATGACCATGGGGAAGACCTTAGAAAGGAAAGAACCTGACACGTTAAGTGATTTCTGGCATAGAACATCTGTGTCTGCAAGAAGTAGAGGACTTTTGTTACCTGCTTCTTCCCAGATTGTAACTGGCCTTCCACCTACCTCTCCCCACAGTCAGAATCACATTTTGTCAACCTTTTTGCTTTCTCCCTCATTGAGCAACAATATTGGGAGCCTACATCCAAATGATCACTTGATAGTGGCAATAAGTTGGCATTTACTGCCATAGAAGGTGATCCACCAACCATGATACACCTATTAGTAAATTGTACCCCTTCATTTTGTTTGCATTTTTATGAGGCACATGACACATTTATCAAATCCAAATACCATTCTGATATTCTCACTAAATAGCTTCACAACTAAAGAAAATTGAATTTCATTTTCTGATTTCCCACATAGCTTTGGATCAGATAAATGTTTTTCTACTTTACTTCAATGGTTCATATTGAAAAGGCCATGGCCACCCTGGAAACAGTGAAGGACTGGCTGCCAGTGAAAACGGCCACATGAGGGCCCCCCAGAGCCCCATTTTCACTGGCAGACGGTTGCAGGAGGCTGTCACAGCCGAAAACGGAGCTTAGGAGCCCGTTTTCTCTGGCAGAGTGCTCAGGCCGCCACAGGCGCCCCCGACATGAGTGATATCAAGCTGGCCATGCCCACCCTGGCCATGCCCACTCTGGCCCCCCAAGGTCAAACACAACCCTGATGCAGCCCTCAATGAAATTGAGTTTGACACTCTTTTATAAGGAAATATAAATAGAGTATAAAACCAGTGGATGGACTCAATGATAGTAGAGATGGCTGCAGCATTAAGAAAGCATGAAGGTCAAAGTTAGGAATGACTGTCATGAAGAAAATCTATGTGGTCACTAAGAGTTGACTCCAATGGCTTAATGGCTTTCAATCAATCAATTAATCAATATTATTGTTAATATAATTGCTTTCATCCAACTAACACACACATACAAAACACTGTATGCATATTACAATATATACAAACCTAAAAATGGGATCTCTTCTCATAACAGTCTGGTCATATTTCATCACCAGATAACGCAGTAAAAATATGAGGATTATACAATGCAAATAGGGCTAAATAGAAGCAAAAATAGAAATCAGACATCCAATGGTAGAGTTATACAGATTATACAGAACAATGTTCTGATTGGTTCAGCAGGAATTCTGTTCAATCCAAACTCTGGTTCCCCCCACCAGAGTCATAAATTACAACTGGTTTCATTAAAATGGCTTGGACACAATCACGTACAGTTTTTAAAATCAAGACATTACCATGCAAACTTTTTAATTTATCTCTTAAGCACAATTGTAGAATCAAGCTTATAAAGCAAATTGTTCAACAATTTCATTAAGAAATGAAATAGATATAAAGGCATAATCAATGCAGCCTCACAATTAAAATATTTTGGAGCACTGAAAGCGTGTCCTAGGAAATCAAGTCCATTTCACTTCCCCATTGCTGTTGATCTTGTTTGTAGAAGGTAAACAACAGACAACATCTATGCAGGGAATCATTTTCCACAGATAGAGGAAACTGTCATGCCCCCCCCCCGCCCTGTCGAATCTGGGGGGGAAGATGAGCTGGAACAAGAGCCGACAGAGATCAAAAAGGTGGCTCCGTTGGCCTTGGAGGAAACTAGGGAAGGGCAGAGTCAGTCCGGGCAAGGCTTTTCTGAATTAGAAAGGCTTGCAAACAGGGAGGAGCAGCAGAGACAGAGCTCAGGTGAAGAGCAAGGATTACCCCCTCCTGATCCTAGAGCACAGAGAAAAGAGAAAAGGCAAGACCAGTGCAGACTGAGCCAGCTACGAGGGAGGAGAGTGCCCCGCCCCCTTCACAAGGCACACCTGGGGACTGAGATGTAAGGAGGTGCCGGTGGGAGAGGCATTTGTTGGGAACTAGTGATGAATCTGTGGAGCCTCGTGTGCACTTGCCAATGCCTGGAGATTACTTTTTGGCTAATCTGGTTTACTGGACTGCTGGCCCTGGTTACTGTGTGGCTAACTTTGCTTACTCGACTCTTCGCAGCCAGAGGCTACTGAAGGTGCATGTGAGAGCTTTGCTCCAGGACTTGTAGTAAATGTGGGAACATTTGGGGGCACAGTTGGAGCAATAAAGGGAAGTTAGACCTGTTCTCTGGCTGTGTTGCTTTCGTGCCACACCCTGAGTCATCACATGACACTGTGTAGAAAACAACTTAGAAGTAATCACACTGATTAGTATGAAGTTTATTGTGTGATCATGGTCTGATTGCTAAGTTAAAAGGCTCAGTTCTGGAAGATCTAATTGGAAGATGTTCTCCTCTGTTGGCCATGGCCATGGATAGGGACTTGTTCCATCCTTCTCCAAGCTCTGCTCTCCAGACTCCATGCAAGAAGTTCATTCATTCTTTCAGATAGACAATATTCAGGCATATAACATTCTCAGGAACTCTATACTCATGACAATAATAATTCCCTGCAACCTGTTGAAAGTGGATCTGCTTGCTATCACACTGTGCCAGTGATGCCACTTAAAAGATAGGTAGTGTATAGTATTAATGACTGCCTTTCCTTTGTTTATGCAATGGCTGTATACTGAGATCTAGGCCAAAACTCTTCACCTCCATCTTACATCAATAGAATACAAGTTGGTGGGTGTCTTTTGAGGAAACTCACAGGTGGAATTTCATGGTTTGGGACAAGCCCCTCTCCATTGGTCTCATAGTGATGATGATGATAATGATGATGATGATGGTGGTGGTGGTGGTGGTGGTGGTGATGATGATTTTTCTAATGCCTCAGGAGGACTAAAGAAATAATGTAAAATCTATCCCAATAATATCCCAATAAACAAAAGCATTCACTTGAAGCTCTGTGTATATATGTGAACATAGCCCCTGGTATTATGAATAAATACATTCAGTTCTCACCATGAAAGTAGATATAAAGAGCTGTGTCTGATCTGAAAAATATTCATCAGTATAAAAGTCTTCCTGCATCTATTTAAAAAGCAGAAGGGATAAAAAAGGACAGTTATTCATTTTCTGCATTTCTATCTCATTCAAGAAAGGGCAGACTGACAGAGCAAATTCTAAATCCTAAACCCCTGTGCTTCTCCCTACCACCTTCTGAGCCCTTCTCCTCAGCAGCTGCCAATCAAATGGTGTGGGGGGGCAGGACCAAGATGGCTGACTAGGAGCTCTGCAGCCTCAGGCCTCACCATAAACAGACTCAAGTAATTGCCAAAGCCCAGGAAAAAAAGCAGAGTTGGTGAGTTCAATAGCTCAAGCGTAGGCAGAGAAAGAAGCAAGGAAAGGGAGGAAAAGTCAAGACATTTTGTCCAAACAGAAAGTGGGGGGGGCAGGGACAGACAGACATACATAGGTTGAACTCTGGAGAAAAAAAGTATAGCTTTATAGAAAGGGACTACAGGGATATAGGTGAAAACAAAAGGTGAAAGGATATAGATAAAAACAGCTTTAGAGAAAGTGATGACAGTATAAAGGTGAAAACAAAAAAAAATAAAGTGGTTAGCAATAAACAAATATAGTAGAGATACAGAATGGAATGATAGGAAGATATGGTAAAATTCAAACTTCAAAGAATATACTGTGGTATAGTTTCAGTGACCATAAAATAATAATTAAATAGAACATAGTTTGGGTACTATCAGTTTCTAAAATAAATGAAGCTGTTTATAATTTTTAGGATTCCTTTTGGGGGAGGTGGAGGGGTTTTGTAAAATCAGTTTCCTCCAGCCATAGAACAGAGATCCAAAAATCCAACCAACTTTCCAGCATTGTGTGTCTTTATGGAGCCTGGGTCAATCTGGTTATTATTAGTTCAAACAAGATGTGAAGTTTCTGAAAGGTGCCCTCATTAATTCATGAGCCATGAGCCAAACTTCAAAAGAAATACCGTCTTTTATTAAGAGCACCATTCCGGCAGTATTCGGATTCGGATGCAGGCAGATCTAGCCCCACGTAGATTTACGTTCCCCCATGACCCTGTCTCTCCCCTCCTCCCTGGCCATGTCATAAATCACATTCCCCAATTAACCACTTTGGCTGGCTGTGAAATCCAACACCCCTCTTCTCATTGCCGTTTGAAAATATGCCTGGAATGTCAAACAGCTCTATCAGTTCCCCCCTCCCTCCTGGTCATGGCAACTTGTAAGCTTGCAAGTTGACACAAGAACCAATAACAGAAGTTTTGTAGAATTAGTTCTTTTTCCAGACTCGCTGCTCTGACAATCCATGCATGGGTATTCACTTTTTGCTTTGCTAGAGACTGAGTGTAAACAATTTTTTCCATTGGTGTAGCCATGCCCCCGCTCCTGCTCTTCAGTCTTTTCACTCAGTCTAGCTGAAGAGACTTGAGTTGGATTTCTCTGACATTGTCAGTCTTTTATATGTTATTTCTGTTGATTTTTTTGTGGATTACTACCTTTTTATTCATTTGGACTTCACAAGGGGGACTGTGTAACATGGATTTTAGGGGTTTTACAACACCTCCTCAGCTGCTGGCGGTGCGTTTAGCGTGCCTGGGGCTCCAGGCCGCTTCCACCGCCTAGGATTCTATTACGAGCAGCTTTCTGGAGGTCTGTTCCCTTCAGGGCAGCTCCATTGATACTAATTGTCGCTGGTGGTGAGCTGGTTCCCCAGCTTGACGGTACAACCTCCACCACCCCCACAGTCCTACCCTTAGCAGCGGCTCTGGAGTCACTGCCTGGCGAGCCAGGGCAAACTCTGCATATAGGAACTCTCTTTGCAGCACTGGCAAGGCAGCTTATTTAGCCTTTGTGCCATTTTGAACATTTGGCAGGCCGCGGTGGCGCTGAGGAGTGATTCCCGCTCATCCCACCATTTTATTGAAGTTGAAAGCTGCGGTGGCACTATTGGAGGCTTTTAATGCCTCATGCCTTCTTCTTGTACTGCCACAGGCTCTGGGACTTTGTCTGTGAAGCCAAGCCTTTTTCGAAGCGGTGTGTTCCTGGGGGATTTTACGTTTCATCACACAGAGTTCCTAGTCATTGTCTGCCTTTGAACACCTCTGAGAAGACCCGACAGGACAGTGAGGAGGACAAGTTTGCCTCATACACGTTATTTGAACTTGTACCTCGGCTGCCTGGGACTTAAATAACTACTGCAGCTGGTTTTTGGAGGGGTTTCTTCTGTCTGAAGGATTGTGATTTGGGCTAATTGGACATTTCCTTTCAATATCATATATTCTATCAGGCTGAACTTGGTCTAGAGGACAATCATGGCTGATTCCACCCTGTCTTCAGACATAGAGCATGAGCCCCCTCCCAAAGTGCGTAAATCCAAGCACTTGGGTTCAAAATGGGTCAAGACTGTTTCCAGTCATAATTCGACCAAGGCTAAGTCATCCTCTTCTTCTGAGTCTTCCAAAAGGGATAAGGATGCAGAACGTCACCATAAGGCGTTGGAGTGCCAATTTGACAAAGCCAAGCAACTGGCTTCTGGGCATCTGGGAGTTGCTGTAGCTAGAGATGTTTCGGTCAGCCAGGATACGGTGGTTCCTGGGGCATCTGGTGATTCTGTTGTTCAACATAGACAATCAGTGGGGAGGACACATGACTTGCCTTTGTGTTTCTCCTGCAGATTTCCAGGGGACTGTTCGTTTGTGACTGTTCCAGACCAGAGTCGGGTTCTTCTGGATAGTCATTTCTGACAAGTTCTACTGCCTACGGCTTCGTGAAAAGACTGAAGAACAGGAGCAGGGGGCGTGGCTACACCAACGGAAAAAAATTGTTTACACAGTCTCTAGCAAAGCAAGAAGTGAATTCCCATGAGTAGATTGTTGTCACAGCAAGCTGAAAAGGGACGTTCAGGTAAGCCAACGTCCATTCTAATTCTCTTTTTAGGTAGTCCTGGGTTCATCTGACACTGAACAATAGATTTGCACCCATCCTGCAAAAGCAAATTGATCAAGACCTGATATATTAGATTTACTTACTTTGGGGATCGATAAAAACTTAGCAGAACTCAGAACTAAATCTGGGACTTGAGATGATTGGTCAGATAGGGCCCAAATTTCCCATTTCTGTTATACTAACTTTGACCCATTATTTTGGACTTTCCAACCCATGCTCTACATAGACTTAAGCAAATGTGACTGAAGTTGACAATCATTTAAGCTTGAGGTAGGCTTACGACATTGCTTTGTCTGACCATCCACCAGCCTGCAGCCAGTGGGAGCGGGGACACACACACCAATTGACACATGGCTCCCAGAAAAAAAAAATCCACTATAATTCACTTTGAAGGAAAAATGAATTTTAGTGAAATTCCCACAGTTTTGGAGTGTCACTGGAAAGAGGCATTCCCACCCTAGAGAAATTGTTGGAGAAGTTCTTCTTCCTGGGAAAAATTCAGATAACTTTTTTTACCCAATTATTCCCTATACAATCTGGGTTGATGAAAAATTGTTTATGCTCAGATCCAGTTTTCATAAGAAGAGGCTAAGAGATAATAGATAATATTGCACTTACAGTTGTAAAAGAAATTATAAAACTTGTAACTGGAAACACAGGAATAAAAAAACTTAACAGGTGTCTTATGTAGTCCTGTGAAATTGAATTTGTCATGATACATATTATGAATAAAAGCAGCATGATCTAAAATGAAAGAAGAAAATATTTTAATATTTTTTAACAAATGAAGTCACTTTACACAATTTTCTATAACCTCTGTCTTGACTTCACAAAGGTCTTGATTTCAATTAAACCACCCTAACTTTTGCATTTGATCATTGCTATCCATGAAGCAGAGACTACTTTTCTCCTTACGTTTCCCTTCTTTTAGCTTCTATAATAAACTTGCTATATATATAAATTATATATTTATATATATAAACTATATATAAACTTGCTGTGGAAAATTAGATTTACTAATCTTATTTTTTTCACTATTGAATAAGACAATTTATATTTCTGATTGAAACACAATTTGTTTGGGATTCTCAAACAACTTATGTAGATGAAACGTGGCAATGAACCCTTACTCAGTCATCAAGTCATTTCCTTCTTCCCACCCCACCCCAATTTACTTGCTGATGTCAGCTCAGGGATGCCAAGAACAAGAAGGAAGGCACTGGGACACCTTAAATCTCAAGAGCACCACTATCTTGCTAATTTCTGAGATTTATGGTATCTCCTTGAATGCCTCAGGTCTTTGCTGTCAAAGTCACAATGACATTAAGAGGCATGTATATCCAATAATTGTAGTGCTAAGAGGAAAGAAAAATCCTCCCCCAATGTCAGCCCTGCAAGGGAGACTCAATCAGGAAGTCAACTGAAATTTGCTATAGTTACAGAATCTTCCAAGTGGTTATGCTTTTTCTCCCCTCTTTCTTACACCCCAAGGAGACAGGGAGGGGTCAGCCTGAGTTTCTTCTTAATACTATATCTCTTCCCATAACTTAATATTTGCTTCAAGGCTATTTTTCTATCTATAACCAGCATGCACCAAACAGCAAAAATTCTGTCCCACAAAACCAATCTGTCTCTCCAGGAAACAGTGACTGCACCTATATGCCTGCACCTACAGGCAGGAAGTGGCAACAGAATGGTGCAATGCTTAGCCTTCTTTTAAAGCCCAGAGGCAGACCATACAAGTCCACTTTTGAAAGACAGATTCTACCTTCTAAGCTCCAGTTGGTTCTCCCAGTGTGACCATACAGTCTTTCAGGCCACATAGTTGTCAACCAAGAATACATCAAGCTGCCTCTAACCAACCCTTGTAAAAAAGCAGCCCCTGGCATATGGATACATTGTGCATATACTTACTAAAATAGAGATGAACGACCAAAAACTGGCAGTATGCTTTTTTTGGCGAAATATGAAGGCAATTACGTATAGGAATAAAACAATTGATATACTGTAGCCGATGAAAAATGCCACCTGCACAAAAGAAAGCTCTGTATTAACAACATGTTACCAAAAAAGCAGAAATGTCTCTTCATTGACTCTATAGTTTTAAATTGGGGTTTTAAATTATTTGCTCGGTTTTATATTTGGCCAATGTATTTAATATCTTTTAACAGGTTCTTAACTTTTGTATATATATGTTTTATTTGGCTGTTCACCGCCCTGAGTCCATCTGGAGAAGGGCGGTATATAAATCTAATAATAAAATTGAAATTGAAATTCATTTTAATAGCTTATAATAATGTTTTTATTCTGTTCAATCATATTTGATTCTTAGAGATTGCTTGGACAAGTCCCTACAGTTTTCTTGGGAAGATTTTTCAGAAGTGCTTTACCATTGCCTCCTTCTTAGGGCTGAGAGAAATTACTGACACAAGGTCATCCAGCTGGTTTTTGCCTAAAACCATACTAGAACTCAGAATCTCCCAGTTTCCACCCTGATATCTTAAACACTATACCAAACTGGCTCTTTTATAATAATTTCATACAATGCTTTAAGTGCAAGCAACTTATTTAGCAAATGTTTTGGTTGAGTGAATTTGTTATTTGTTATTAATTTATTATAAAACAGTTTGTGACAATTTATGCAGATGCGTACATTGCAAAGCTTAGTTATCAATCTTAAAACATTCCAGCTAGAGAAAATCTAGGCCCGTGATGGCGAACCTATGGCACGGGTGCCACAGATGGCACATGGAGCCATGTTGGTGGGCACGCGAGTGTTGCCCTAGCTCAGCTCCAGTGCGCATGCGTGCACCGGCCAACTGATTTTCAGGCCTTCCGGTCTCACCAGAAGTCAGGAAACTGGCTGTTTCCGGCCTCCGGAAGGCCTCCGGGGGGATGGGGAAGGCTGTTTTTGCCCTCCCTAGGCTCCTAGAAAGTCTCTGGAGCCTGGGGAGGTGGAAAAACAAGCCTACGGGGCTCACCATGCCATTGCATGCCAAAAACAGGGGGAAGTGTGTGGGGGTCACGTGCGCATGCGCGGGAGGGTGGGGCACATTGAATTATGGATATGGGCACACGCCTCCGTGAACCCCCACGCTCCCCCCGCTTTTGGCACACGACGGCAAAAAGGTTAGCCATCACTGATCTAGGCCCTTGAAAGAAAGTCAAAATCTTTGCACTGTGAAGGAAAAAGAACTGTAGCAAAATAAAAAGTGAACTTAGGAAATGCTACTGTAAATTGAAGGTCCATTAATCTATACTATTTTTAATCAATGTATTTCCTTTTATTTCTGTAAAATCTATGCCTAATACCCAGCAATATTTTTCCAGTGTTGTATATTCCCTTCTTTTTTCCCCTCGTTTTATGAGCTGAATCGGTAGGAATGATGTACTATATCAACCAATTCAATTTACTTTTGCTTTCCTTACAGGTAGTCCTCAACATATGACCATCCATTTAACAATGGCCTCAGAAAAAGTGACATGATCCATCCTCAAGGTTACGACCCTCACCGCACCCCGTCAGTCGTTATGATTGCAGTTTGGATGCTTGACAATCAACTCAAATTTATGATTGCATCCTCATTGGATACAATTTGGATGCAATTTGGAACCTTCTCAGCCACCTTCTGACAAGCAAAGTCAATTGGGAAAACCAGATTCACTTAATGACCATGTGATTCATTTAACAACCATGGTAAAATGGTTGTAAAACTGGGTCCTGCCATGTGATCTCTCTCTTAATGACTGCACTGCTTAGAGGTCAAAATTCCAGTCCTGATTGTTATCTTATGTTGAGGACTACTTCTTATCTTTCTTGCTGATGGTAGGGAGTTTGAGCAAGGCTATGGCAATGTGTCTAAATCAGGGGTGTCAAACTCAAGGCCCGGGGGCTGGATCCTCCTGCAGCCCAGGGGTGGGTTCTACTTACCTTCTACTACCAGTTCACAACGGGACCACACGCGCACGCTTCTGCGCATGTGCAGAATCTTCTGCGCATGTGCAGATCACCCATGGTGATGTCATGGCGGTTGGGCGGAGCCTCCCGCCTGTTTTACTACTGGTTCTATAGAACCAGACTGAACCAGGAGCAACCCACCACTGATGCAGCCCTCCCAAGCTCCGTTTTCGCTGGCAGAGAGTTGCAGGAGGCTGTCGCAGCCAAAAATAGAGATTGGGAGACTGTTTTCACTGGCAGAGCACTCGGGCCACCACAGGTGCTGACCCAAGTGACATCGAGCTGGCCACGCCACCCTGGTCATGGTTATGCTGGCCCAAGGTCAGACACAACCCTGATGCAGCCCTCAATGAAATCGAGTTTGACACTCCTGGTCTAAATGAATGCTTTTGTGGTGGTGGATGGTCCAGGGAAACCCCGCTCCCCTAAATCCTCTGGTTGTTTTATATCCTCAGCTTGTATGTTAGTGGAAACAACCAGTTCTTTCTTAATTAGTTTATTTCCAAGATATTTCCAAATCTAAGTTTGCATTTGGCTTCACTTATGCTCACACCCCACAAACCCCACTGGCCATTAACCACCACTGTCTTCTAAAGGTGATGAATGGGGGCAAAGTTCCTCTCTCAGTTTAATACCAGTTTATTGCTATTTCATGGTTGGGGAGTGGTTTTTCAGACTGTTGATGATCAAAGACATATCCCTGCCATTCAAGGTTTGTAGATTTGTAGAAGGAAATACAATTAGTTCTCAACTTACAAATGCCATTGAGCTTCAAATTTCTGTTACTAAGTGAAACATTTGTTAAATGAATTTAACCCAGTTTAACCCTTTCTTGCCCCAGTTGTTAAGTGAATCATTGCAGTTATTAAGTTAGTGACACAGTTGTTAGGGGAATCTGGCTTCTCCACTGACTTTGCTTGTCAGAAGGTCACAAAAGGTGATCGCACTGTAACCATCATAAATATGAATCAGTTGCCAAGCATCCAAATTTTGATCACATGACCATGGGGATGCTGCAACTGCTACAAGTGTGAAAAATGATCAGAAGTCACTTTACTCAGTGCCATTGTAACTTTGAATGATCACTAAACTGTTATAAATTGAGGATTACCTATATTCTGATTATTATAAAAAGGTAGACATGAATGCTTATCATTAAAAATTGCAAATGTAAAAGCTGACTGAAAATCACATGTTAAAAATGAATGAAATTCAATTACCAAGCAAAAAATCATGCTGAGTATAAACTGAAGTTTTACACCTCCTATTTTTAAAAACCATGGCCAGAGAACTAAAAGAAGTATAATGCTATGTAGGGGCATATCCACCAGAGCTTGTCCACACCAGTAAGCAGAAGGAAAAAGTCCTGCGATCCGCAGCTGAGAGCGAGTTCTTGTCTAGCAAAAAAGGGAATAAAATTACCAAATAATGAGTAAACTATTCAATTAAAGGTTTGCATAAATTCAATTCATGAAGGTGACAGAGATAAATACAATTCTACTTTTTCCTTCCTTCCCACAACGTTCATGAGTAAGTTGATATATCACAACAAAGCCTAACGGCCTCTCATGGCCAACCAGACTAGAAAATGAAAGTTATGTAGACCATTACTACTTCAAGTTATAGTAACAGTATCTTACAAGTCTGAATGCCCTCCTTCTCTCCTTCCTTCCTATTTACAAATCAAGACACTTAGTTACTTATATTCATTGTTTAATATTGTAGCAGAAAAGTTAAATTTTGTCCTAAATCTAGTGAAGATCACTCTTGCTTAGGATAAACCACCCAAAAAGCTTACATCACTTCTAGTGGGTAACTTTTTTTAGATATGATCTCAGCCTGTGTGGAATGCCTTGGATCCTTCATTAAACTTCATCATCAGATGAGCCACAGTGGCGCAGTGGTTAGAACGCAATATGCTGATTCTGCAAACTGCTTAGAGAGGGCTATAAAGCTATAAAGGAGCTCTGGTGGCTCAACAGACTGGAAGTCTGTTATTAACATCTGCTGCTTGCAATTACTGCAAGTTCGAGTC
>JANHZT010000936.1:367260-387165 GCA_032468215.1 Stegonotus admiraltiensis
AAACGAAGTGATAGAGCAAGGGTGTCAAACTCACAGCATTACGTTGTCGTCACGTGATGTATCACGATTTTTTCCCCTTCACTAAACCGGGGGTGGGGGTTGCCAGCGCATGATGCATCTGGCCCGCGGGCCACAAGTTTGTCACCCTTGTACTAGAGATATAATTTAGGCTTTTTAGAGCTAGATTCTGGCAACAGACTTCCGTTGTTTCTCTCCATCCTAAAGTATTGGGATGTTCAAGAAGTACCAAGAAATCTAATGCCTTTGAAATACAGATAGTCCTCAATTTATGACCACAGTTGAGCCCAAAATATCTGTTGCTAAGCGAGAGTTAAGTGACTTTTGCCGCACTTTTATGACCTTTACTGCTGCAGTTGTTAAATGAATCACTGCAGTTGTGAAGTTAGTAGCACGGTTGTTAAGTGAATCTGGCTTCCCCATTGACTTTGCTGGTCAGAAGGTAGCAAAAAGGGGATGACATAACTCTGGGACTCTGCAACCGTCATAAATATGAGTCAGTTGTCAAGCATCTGAATTTTGATCACGTGACCATGGGGATGCTGCAATGGTTGCAAGTATGAAAAACGCTCATAAGTCACTTTTTTCAGGGCCGCTGTAACTCTGAACGGTCACTAAATGAACTACTGCAAGTTGAGGACTTCCCGTAATATATGCTAATTTAAATAATTTTGCTTTTGTTAGCAGTATCAGAAAAATATACTGGATCATCAATGCTGATGCTTGCAAAACTTAGGAGGATCAAAAGCGTGCAGTTATTCTGAATGGATGAGACGAATAACAGAAGTTCTGGCATCTTACAGCCTCCTAAGCAGAATGAAACTCACCACTACCGATTAATTGAATGTCCTGCCAGCAACAGGGTAACCTTCCCGTTTGTTCAGCCGTGGGCAAGCTGCAGAAAGAATGAGTTAACAGAAATCTCTGCAGGCCGGCACACTTGGTTAGTTGCTGTGTGCTGTTCGACCAGCCATCTTGCAAGATAAAAGGCCGATTGATCCCAACGTGGTACTTTCACGCTGAGATTATCAACATTAAACAAAATACTTTGCCCTTGCATGTCTTCCTTGTGATTATTAAGCATTGACTGCCACGGAGGGCTTATTTTTCAACACTTTATTGATCATGAAATCTAGGCACTTTTCTCAGGCATGCGAGAAGTGGAGAAGCACAGCGTGGGTTTCATTTCTTACCTTCAGGTTTTGCTGGGTTTTTTTTCTTCCGCTTGCTTTTGTGAAACCGATGCCTGGGCATCTCTTCCCAAGTTTTAATTATGAAGGTAAGTGGAGAAAGACAAAGCATTATAGGAGGCTTAGCAGGCTTCTGCCTCAGCAGTTAATTTGACCATAAACCTTTTAGCAAAAGGGATCAAGGGATGCCAAGTATCGGTGCAGACAGAAACAGCAATTTTCTGAATCAGCTTTCTCAGACTGGTGTCTGAAGTTAGGCTGGAACAGTTGAGATTTCTTTAAAAAATGTGGTCAGTTGGGAGTGGATGTTCTAATCCTTTTACACCGGTTCCTAACTCAGCTTGGCTGAATTTAACAACAGTAGACTAACCAAAAAAAAAAAAAAGGTTTGAACTACAGCATTTACAACTTGGATGGAAGACTGTAGACAAGACAAGGAAGGTGGGGAGATTTTGAAAGGCAGAAGGGCAAACCACGCCCATATTATTGTCAAGAAAACAATACAATCCCACTCAGGTAATTTACTAGGAGTGCACTCAACTCAAATTTTCCCTCCCATACTTGTTCTCGTTTTTCCATTTTATTTTTCGTCCAACTATCAGTCAACCAAACTTTCACCATTGGCTCATCCTGAAACCTGGCTTACCTGAGCAGGTTTGGGTTTCTAGCAAGGGGAGAAAAATACCCTACTTTTCTACTCCCAAGATAAGGTCTTATCTTATCTTATCCTGAAATAAACCTGTAGAACATTGCCCCCGGTTCGCACCAGTTCTATAGAACTGGTAGTAAAACCGGCGGGAGGCTCCACCCACTGACCCCAATGTCATCAAAACACTTCTGCACATGCGCAGAAGCTTCTGAGCTTGCGCAGAAGAGTGCGCACGTGGCCCCGCTGCAAACCGGTAGTAAAGGTAAGTAGAACACACCCCGGCTCAAATGATGTCTTTTTTTGCCTTGCAATAGACTAGAGAGCTGTCTTTCCCAAACACAAACCTCCCAACCTTGTTCTCTACCCTAATATACATATATTATTTCCAAATGTTCCCTTTTGTCTTAGCAAAGCTCCAAAAGTTATGTGGGTTTTTTAGTTTTGCTTGCTTTAAGGAAAAAAGTTCACTTCTTTGGGGAAATCAATTCCCACTGATACTAGAGTATTTTCTTTCCCACCATTGTCTCCTGTCTTGTTTGGACTGTGGATTTTTCTCACAGATTTCTAATAGCGATGTGTGGCCTGTTTTATTCCTCTCTAGCTCCTTCACATGCATCAATTCTCTCTTTTCTTCCATTGCCTAAGTAATTTGCTTCATTCCTCCTGATTTAGCTGCCAGGACATCCCATGGCCAGTTATAATATTTCAGTGCAAATCTCTTGGTCCAAACCCAGGCATTTAAAACATATTAGAAATTTTTAAATGTTAGGGAGACAAATTCCTTATGTTAGTCATATAGCTTGTCCACAGATTTTTTTTCCCTAGAAGTGACTACCGCAGGAGCCATTTTGGATTAAGACCTTATCTTGGGAGTAGAAAAGTAGGGTATTTTTCTCCCCTTGCTAGAAACCCAAACCTGTTCAGGAAAGCCAGGTTTGCTGTTTAAAAACTCCCAGATAAAAATCCAGCCTTCTTTGACTTTATAACTAATCCACCTAGATTAGGTTTTTTTTTTACAAAAACTCTTAAAATTGATATTTGATTTAAAGTTTTGTACAATTAACTTAAACAGTAATCCTTCATATCAAGGTTTTATGAATAATGAATGCATGTTTTTTTTTAAGTATTGGTGCTGTGCAAAGAAATGACTGACTAATAGTCCCACACAGGAACTAGGGATACAAGGGTATCAGAGAGAATGACAATTTAATCCAGTGTTAACTTCAGTACTTGAATGGAAAACATTTCAAAAAGGATCCCTCATTTGCTTACAGTGAGATAATAAATACCTTAAATCCCATGGTTGGGCTGTGCTGATTTTGATTCATTTTACTAGGCTTCCATCATATCCTCCCAGCTATTATATGATATCCCACTAAAGCCTACAAGCTAATCTCCTTTTTTTAATTTAAAAAAAAAACAACCTTTAAAAACATATCATGATGAATAAAGGACTCTTAGGCAACTTATAACCAGTTGTTCATTAGGAAATTCATTTCGAGGATGTCAACTGGAAGAAGGCCAGATCGTCTGGCAGTTCTGGAGGACACGCTTACGACATCAAAGGGATAAGTTCCAATGTAATCACTACAATGCAAATTCGAACAAATGGGACAAACCATTAAGACAACGATAATGCTCTAGAGTGGTTACCCTTGCTTCGTGTCCACCAAACTCTCCCAGGAAATAAAGCATACCTGGTTTGTTCCAATTCTTTAGATTGGAGCTCACATATTTATAGCTTCTGAAAGAAGACAACAGCTCTGTAAAGAAACTCATAGAATTATTCATTTTAGAGCCATGGTGGCGCAGTGGTTAGAGTGAAGTACTGCAGGCTACTTCTGCTGACGGCTGGCTGCCTGCAATTTGGCAGTTCGAATCTCACCAGGCTCAAGGATGACTCAGCCTTCCATCCTTCCAAGGTGGGTAAAATGAGGACCCAGATTGTTTGGGGACAATAGGCTGACCCTGTTAACTGCTTAGAAAGGGCTCTAAATGTAATTCAAATTTTTATTGTCGGTGCACAACATATGCACAATGAGATTGGTTGAGCTCCTTCAGTGCACACACACTCCCACAACACAATACAACTTACAGTGAGGACAGAAAATCCCTAACCCAATAAATCATATTAACAAAACACCCAGTCCTATTTCACCAGTGTGAACATGCTACACGTTGCACTGGCCCTGCAGTCCATCATACTACATAGTTATGATGTTATTTCTCATTCAGGAGTGTGACAGCCCACGGATAAAAACTGTTCTTCAGCCTGTTTGTGCGTCTGGCTATACTTCTATATCTCCTTCCCGATGGTAGGAGGGTAAAGAAGTGATGATAGGGTGAGAGCACTGTAAAGCAATGTATATGTCTAAGTGCTATTGCTATTACTAACAGGTAGTAGTCCTCAACTTACAACAGTTCATTTAGCGACTGTTCAAAGTTGCAACGGCACTGAAAAAAATCACTTATGACCGTTTTTCACACTTACAACCATTGAAACATCCCCAGAGTCAAGTGATCAAAATTGAGAAGGTTGGCAACTGACTCATATTTATGACGATTGTAGTGTCCTAGGGTCATGTGATCCCCTTTTGCGACCTTCTGACAAGCAAAGTCAATGGGGGAAGCCAGATTCACTTAACAACCATGTTACTAACTTAGCAACTGCAGTGATTCACTTAACAACTGTGGCAAGAAAGGTCATAAAATGGGGCAAAACTCACTTAACGAATGTCTCACTTAACAACAGAACGTTTGGCTCAATTGTGGTTGTAAGTGAAGGACTACCTATATTTCTAGCATCAAAACCAGGAAGCACAAATGAAGACAGGACCTAGCAAGTCATTCATCTTCCATTTACTTGGTACTTATGTGCATGAAATCTCTCTAGCAGTAATCAGAAACAGAGTTAAAATGTAAATATGGAGTATTAGGAATCAGCCCAGTAAACATTATAGCTAAAAATCCATTATAGCTAAATAACACATTAGTCATTGGATGTAGCACTATTTTAATCTTCTGCATCATAAAACGAAACCTTGCTCATCCAAAATAAATCAATTGGGAGGAGTCTACACTAGAAACTATAATGTTATTTGCTACTTTTTGCCTGCAGCATAGTTTTATAAGAAGGAATAAATATGTAAGTCCTAGATAGCACCTTGTTATAGTTCCTTAGGTTGCTTGTCAACTATATCAAGGGAAGGGTTATATCTTCTTTCAGAATTATCAACATGCTTCTAGTTTTTTAGAAGTTAAATTAAAAGACTCATTCTCAATACTGTATAGCCCCGTGATGGCGAACCTATGGCACGGGTGCCACAGGTGGCACGTGGAGCCATATCTGTGGGCACGCAAACGTTGCCCTAGCTCAGCTCCAGTGTGCATGTGTGTGCCAGCCAGCTGATTTTTGGGCCCTCTGGGCCCACCAGAAGTCGGGAAACGGGCCATTTGCAGCCTCCAGAGGGCCTCTGGGAGGGGTGGAGAAGGCCGTTTTCGCCCTCCCCAGACTCCAAGAAAGGCTCTGGAGCCTGGGAAGGGCAAAAAATGGGCCTACCAGGCCCACCAGTAACCTTTTTACCTATGTGTGCCAAAAGCGTGAGGGGCGTGGGGGGCATTGAATTATGGGTGTGAGCACACATGTGCGACCCCCCTGCGCGATCCCCACTTTTGGCACGCAAAAAGGTTAGCCATCACTGGTATAGCCTATGGAAAACAATAACATTCCAAACCACAAAGAAATGCCCCAAAGCTGACCAATTCTTCATTATCAAACTTAATTATTTCTGTTGGTCTTTCAGATTCTTTGAAACGCCATTAAAAGTAACAAGAATTTTTCTCTGTTTAGTAAGTCATGTTGTTCCATCATTTTCTTGGCTAACCAGTTTTATTTTTCGTCATTTAAGCATTTATATGGTACACCAAGCTGTACAGTAAAGTATGTACTGTACTGATACAAGATATACAGTAATGTTTCATTCATGTAACCACAATGGGAAAAAGAACCTTAATTTTAAAACTTCCTCTTATGTTGCTGTCAAATTAAACTACACGTGTCTTAGTTCCTTTGCTTAATTATGTTAGTTAATATTAACATTTTAGAACAGCTAAATGTCTATGAAGCTTCTTGGGTGAGAAGCAAAATGTCTTCAAAGGAAAAAAACCCAGAAAGTCCAGTTGCCTCTTGAAAAAGCACCTTCGGGATTGCCAACAGCTAGTAACAAAGAAGTACTTTAATTAACTAATATTCTACTAAAATAATTCAAGTAAGTTTTATAACTACTTTGAGTATAAGTAGTAAAATGTCTTTGGTATCTAAAAGAAATGTTAATATGTAACTTGATGTTGGCCTAAGTAGCTCAAACCAAACAGTTTACCGGACATACAGACTTTAAACATTGACTTTATTAAACAGTTTGTGCAACTTCTTGTGTTTAAAATGGATCATTCATTATCAAAATGCTTTTGGAAAGCTCTGTAATTAGTACAAAAACCTTAAACAGATTATTCTAAATGGGCAGCCTGGCCCAGCTGATGTTTATTTATAAGTAAACATCAATATTTTCCATAGAGCTTACACCTAAGTAAGGATGTTAAATTTTGGAAAAGCAAAGAAACCATGTTAGCCAAAAGAACTGTGTTAAAGTATGACTGAAAGTAGTGCTTCTTCAATTTGAAAGATTTAAAAATATATACACATTTTTGAAATCTTCAGATCTGAGAGTGGAAAAGAGACAGAACAAAGTACTAAAGGTATCAATTCTGCAGGATTAGAGTCCTAAAAATGGCATCTAAAAGGAAATGCAGACAGGCTCATTAAGCTTGTACTCTGATGTTTCAGTTGCATACAGGATTGTCTGAAAGCTTAAGGCCCAAGCAGTTATGATCATACCTTTTTTTAAAATAACATCCAGTTGTACTTGTACCTGCCTCCATCCTGAAACTGAACACGTAGGTTCGTCAGAAGATGAACAAACAAAACTAGAGAGTTGTTATAGAAACAAAGCTGGAGATAAATTTAGATAGTGTAGTAGGAAAAAAATAAAAAAAATAAAAGCTAAAGAAGATACCAGGTGGAAGTCATGAGCCCTTAGAGAGCATTCACTCCCAGCTTCAGATGTATTTTGTTGCTTTATAAGTTGTAAATGAATGCAAAGAGACTCATTCTGGGTTAATATACAGTAAAGATCTGTAGATCAGGATCATACGACACACTGCTCTATAGATGTAGTCGGGAGCCAGGGGTGGGTTCTACTTACCTTTACTACTGGTTCGCATTGTGCCTGCGCACACCTGCACAGAAGCTTCTGCGCATGCGCAGATCACCTATAATGACACCTGGGTCAGTGGACGGAGTCTCCCACTGATTTTATTACCAGTTCTTGCAAACCAGTCTGAACCGGGGGCAACCCACCACTCTCAGGAGCCCATAACCATAATCTCTAGAGAGCCTAGCCAACAATAGGAGTAGTCATCTGACCATACCTGGTGGAGAACAGATTGCTCACTCTGCTGTAAGTACAGTAGTCAAAACAAGCCTGCAGTACACAACCTGCCCCTATGAGGTGGTTCTGATGCAGCTGTCCCCTTCATGATCAAAAGCTGAACTCTGAAAATATTCAGAGGCAGTCGGTCTCCTTAAAAATGCTATACCCCTGCTTCCTTATATTCTTATTTAAATAGCACTCCATCAAATAAAAATATGATTTTTTTTTATTAATGGATGAATGCAATTCAGATTGTTATGGAAATTAACTACTAGCAAAAGCAGTTAAGCTACAAGAAAGTCTGAGTTATTGTTCATAAAATAGCTATAAAACTGCCTGCATCAGTTTAAATTTAACCATTGCACATCACTGTATAATTCCATTATAATATTGTAAAAAACATGACGTGTTCTTTTTAAAGCTCAATTTGAGATTTTTGAGGGATATTGGTTTCACAACCAATTTGCTTAAAGTAGGTTTCTCTAAGGCAGGGCTGTCAAACTCCTGGCCCGCAGGCCAGATGCGTCATGCACTGGCCACACCCACACCTGGTTTAGCGAAGGGGAAAAAGGTGTCATGTGACACTGCCATGATGACATGAGTTTGACACCCCTGCTCTAAGGTGTTGTCTTCCAGATATGTTGAGAATTAAAGGATCATTAATACAAAAAGAAAGCCTTAGGGAAAGAAATTATGATTATTTATTTATTTTATATGCTGCCCCTTTTATCTACAAAGCCACTCTGAGAGGCTTACAAACATAAAAAGATAAATAAAAAAACAACCAAAGCTATATATAAAACTAGCATCAAGGAGATAGATGGCATGGGGATGAGACCTTCTAACCCTATTAACTGCCTCCGGGGGTGAGCGCCTCCCTTGGGTCCCCAAGCCAAATGGCAAAACCAGTTTTTGATACCATTCTGGAAGGCCAAAATTGATAACTGGTTTCCACCACCATAATAGTATAATTTACAATAGCCAACTCATCATTTCTTAAAGAAATCCTTGATATTTATTTATGACAACTGAGAAAAGAACCCCATAATTTTGTTTGTACGAAGCTCATTGAGGGATAGAGAAACTTACTTGAAGTAAGAAAAAAATGAAGAGTTTACTGGGAATATAAAAAGAGTCTGACTTCCTTTTCTTAAAAAACAAAACAGATTTAAGATTATTTGATCCAAATATAGCACAGTCCATGTTGTGTCTTAAGTGAGCTTTTAAAGCACTTAATTGAAATTGTGCCTATGGGCGAATTCTTTTAAGACCACAGTTGACAAATGCAGTTGCTAAGAACGGTAACACTTGTGATGGAAATAATTCTTAACCCCAGCCCTGATCTAATCCTATCTTTTATAAAGGCCCATAATTCTCTAGTGATTCCTTGCCCAGAAGAAAATGATTATCATAGGCATCCAGTCTAAAAATTTTACGTGCAATCTTTCAAATCAGCAAAGAAGAACATACATCTTGGCAGGATAGACCCATAGATCAAAGTCATTTTATCTAGCCAAGAGATCTTTTGAAACGGACTCTTTCCAAGGCATCTTTAACCTCTTTCTTCACACTGGGGTGGAGGTAAAAACAAAAAAAATGGAATTGACTTCAGCTCTCTCATAAAAGTTTGGTATTTTAACACCATCAAACATATTTCTGCTTGTAGTGTAAATACAAACCCTCAGTTGTTTGCCTATCTTTAGATCCTGAAATATCCCCAATAATTTTGTCATACATATACACTTCGTTTTTCTTCCTTTATCCTTATATTCTTTTTTTTAATGGTTGTTGTGTTAGGGCTTTACATAGTTATTGTTATGTGTTGTTAGTTGCGAAGTCGTGTCCAACCGATCACGACTCCATAGACAACTTTCCTCCAGGCCTTCCTGTCCTAGTTATTGTTCTTAGGATTGCTTTCAGTCTGACCATGGATGGTAAAAATCTTGTTTTATATATATATTGTAAGTCACCAACAATTACTGTGATTGTGGCAGGCTAGAAGTTTGTTGTTTGAGCAAATTGGTGTGTGTGTGTGTGTGTGTGGTGAAATTCAAATTTTTTTACTACTGGTTCTGTGGGCGTGGCTTAGTGGGCGTGGTGTGGTGTAGCTCGGTGGGCGTGGCAGGGGAAGGATACTGCAAAATCCCCATTCCCTCCCCACTCCTGGGGGAAGGATATTGCAAAATCTCCATTCCCACCCCACTCTGGAGCCAAGTCAGAGGTGGCATTTGCCGGTTCTCCAAACTACTCAAAATTTCCGCTACCAGTTCTCCAGAACCTGTCAGAACCTTCTGAATAGCACCCCTGATATATATATATGTATGTATGTATATATACACACATACATAGCATTTTTAGCACTAATGCCTCAGCTCTGTGTTACTATTATTTAATCCCAGGTTAGAGAAGAAGAGGAGGAGCACAGATTTTGCCCACAGTAGTTACATGCCATATTTAGTGAGTGCGCATGCACATCCTCGCCATAGAGATCCAGTTCGTTTATCTTATTTGAGAAGATTGGAATAAAAAAGAGGAAGCAATGTAATGGTCTTTCAAAGAAAGATGAGGAAGAGCAGAAGAGGAAGAAGAAGTGAGAAGAAATCAAAAGTGGAAGGAGGAATGTGAAAACCGATCTCATGGCAGGCCGGATCATTTGTTCAACAACTGTACATTCCATCATCCTCATTAACTGCATTAAACTGACCAGATGTAGTGGGAGGTACAACCTAAAAGCTGCTGTTAAGAAAAGACAATTCTGCTCAGCTGGCCACGCCTCTCTATAAGGCAACCTTTCCAGAAAACTGAAGCCCAGCATTTGAAAAGAATATATACAGTAATTGGAGATGCTAGACGATCCTAGATGATCCTCATTAAAAAGAAAAAAGAAAAAAGAAAAAAGGAAGGGCTTTAGCACCAACTTCCAATCTCTTCCCAATCTTCCAAAGCAACAGCATTTGGAAGTAGGTAGCTTTCCTGACTGCCAAAGAATCGTTCCAGTGTAAGAGGTGGGGGGGGGGGGCTGTGTAACAGCAAAAGGAAAGAGTTTGGTTTGGTGTGGTTTCCCTCCTTCTGTGAGTAGCTGCCAGCTCTCCAGCCATCCCAAATTTGCCCTTCAAGCCACCAGCCATAACGCAGAGTCGCCCGAACTGACAGGCTTCTCTCGTCTGCACTGCTTAGCTTGGTATCTGAATCCGCCCAATACGCTGCAACATAAACCGATCCCATTCACACAATACACTAATCCGGGTTGGGAAGAAAAAAAGGCTTTTAGGTCTTTTATTTAACCTGGTTAACCACGTGATGCAAACAAACGCCCAACGAGTTCCAAAGTCAGACTGAAGTTGACACGCATTTGGAGCAGGTCTCTTCACGAGAGCCGCCGGAGCTCGTTTTCCCCACGCCTAAAATCTCGCCTTCCCGACAGCAAAGGGAGGATCAAAGCAAAGCGGTCATTTCCAGCTTCCCTCTCTAACGGGGCTTTCTTAGCACGGCCCCGGAGGGAGAGTCGCCTTCGCCCAGTCCGTGCAATTACCGCCCCGGAGTTCCTAAACTTGGCGCCCGCTCTCTTTCGGGCTGCCTTGCTCCCGGCTTTCGACGGCCGCCGGGCGCTTTCGGCTCTGGCTGCCCACCAGCTGCCTCCGCCTCCGCCCCCGCCCCGGGACGTTTCGGCAAGACCGGCGAGGTAGGGAAAGAGAACAGAGCCGGGGAGCAAAGAGGCCCCGATCTGAAGGCGCGGCTGCTCTGCCGCCGCCGCGGTTTTGCTGAGCTGAACTGGGAGGAGGAGGAGGAGGAGGGTAGTAGGTGAGGCTGGTCGTGCCGGCTCCCCTCCCTCCCTCCCTCCCTCTCTTCCCCACCCCGAGCAGATCCATCCTTCCAGAGGCGGCACGGTCTGCCTGCCTGGGGAGGGCAGCTCGGGAGAGGCGATCGGGCAAAGGTGTAGTAGCCGGTCGCCTCTTCGCCAGAAGCGGGGCGCTGCCTGCCTCTCCTCGGCCTCTCACCTGCTCTTGCGGCGGCAGCGGGGCAGAGGCCCTGCCCGGACTCGCCCGGGCTCCCGGCCAACGGTGCGAGCCTCGCTTTTCCTTCCCACACAACGCCCGCGCTCTGCCCGGGATCGCCCGTGCGCTGCTTTCGCCCGCCCGGCCTGCCTGCCTCTCGCCCAGCGCCGGGCTGATCATGCTGGGGACCCGCCGCGACCGGCTGCTCATCCTGCTGCTTCTCGGGGCGCTGCTCAGCGCCGATTTCTACTTCCACCTCTGGCCCCAAATGCGGCGCCGCCTCGGTCCGGCCGACACGGTGGAGCCACGCTGCTCCTGCCCCGCCGAAGCCGCTGCCGCTGCCACCGCCGCAGCCGGTCCAAAGCTCCGGACTCGGCCGCCGGCCAGCGCGCCCGCCAACCGGAGCAGCCAGGCCAACCACTCCAAGCTGAGGAGGCTCTTCGCGCACCCGCTCTACAGCGCCCCCGAGAGGCCGGCGGAAAAGCTGCTCAACGGGCAGGAGACGCTGCGCTACTACCGGCGGAAAATAGCCCGCTGGAACAGGTGCGTGGTCTCGGACGGAAGAAGCGCGGCTCGGGCAACCTTTCGCCGAGAGCGAGACCCGCGTCGGAAAAACTCGCTTTTCGCTACTATGCCTGGGGGGGGGGCGGGAGGAGGTGAAGGGGAGCGCACGTGCGTGCGTAGTAGACCCGCGGCTAGCTGGTTTCTTGGGCTCGCGTGGAGACAGGGAAAGTTGTTCCCCACGCGCGCCTCTGTGCAAGGAAGGAGGGGGCGGGGGGGAAGAGGTTTGATTGCAAAGTTCCAAAGTCATCTTCCTGAATCTGATCTTGGTTGTCAGCTGGTTGGGAACTCAATTTCAGTATCCCCGAGGAAATCTTTTGGCTAGCAACAGCAAGAGCAATAGATTTATATACCGCTTCGCGGTGCTTTACAACCCTCTCTGAGCTGTTTATAGAGTCAGGATATTGCCCGGCCCTCACCTCTCACAACAATCTGGGTCCTCGTTTTACCGATCTAGGAAGGATGGAAGGCCTGCCTTCGTGGAATGGGCCAGAGGGAGGGGGTGATGGTCTCTTTCTGCCTCCCCCATGGGCAAATATGTGCTGGGTCAGATTGGGCAGTTTCCTCACTTCTGGTTGCACCTGGTTTCTTATCTCTTTCCTTTCGACACTCCTCAATACCATCCTATCCGTGGACTTGTGCCTGGTTTCAGGCTGCAGTGCCCAGAGTGGCTTCAGCCAAACAGGCAGATCCTCCTCCTCTGGCAATCAGATTTATGCTGAGCAATCTGCTAGAATGTCCCCGAGCAGGACAGATTGGTTTCTGCCCCATTGGCCAGCCTACCACTATCAGCCAAAGTTAGAAAGAATCACTTGCCTCCATCCACCCATCCATCCACACAAACACAGGCACATACTCCTAAGACCTTTTTGTCAGAGGCCATTCTAGGAATCGGTGCCTTTCCCCACTGTTCTCCATCCATTTCTGAACCATTAGAAAATAGCGCCCTTGCAAATGTGCCAGTCCCTGCCCTGTGCCTTTAGCCTTGGTTCCACCTCACTGCAGTCACCCAACTTCCCTCTAAGGTGACTAAGCCTAACAGATTTTCCACACCTTAAGGCTGAGGTGGTGGTGTAAGAAGGAGACTAATCCTACTGTGGTTCCACTTGGGCTAAGAATGGCTTAAGGCTGTCACATTTGGGGACGCCTGCAGAAAAGCAGAGCCGGCTGGAGTGTGTGTGCTGTGGGTAAGGGCCTGCTCAGATGTCATTCTTGGACATTGCTCTTCTGTAGGATGGGACTGACTGGGCTGCAGGGCAGGCAAATTTTGTGCGACTTTCTTGAGAGTGAAATCACAGCAGCTGTTTGAAGCTGAGTTCCAGAGACCATGGGGCTGAGCTATTGGGGAGCCTAGTTAAAATGATTAACAGGGGAACTGTACCCTCTGGAACCATCATTTGAGAGAATCCACATTGAGATGCATGAGAAGTGTAGAAGAGATACCTTGTCTTTGGTGCTGCTGGTTTGGAATGAGTCTTTTTCTAATGCAAATTAACCCCACCGTTAAGATACTGATAGCCCTTGACTTATGGCCACAATTGGGACCAGAATTTCCATTGCTAAGCAAGGTGGTTGCTAAGTGAGTCACACCCAATTTTATGACCTTTTGGCCACCGTTGTTAAGTCAATCAATGCAATTATGAAGTGAACCATGTATTGTTGTTAAGTGAATCCAGCTTCTTCCATTGACTTTGCTTGTCAGAAGCCAGCAGGGAAGGTTGCAAATGGTAATCATGTGACTCCAGGCCTCTGCAACAGTCATAAATGCATGCCGGTTGCTAAGTGCTCAAATTTTGAATCATGTGACCAGGAGGAAGATGTAAACAGTCATAAGCACAAGTCGTCACTTTTTCCAGTGCTGCTGTAAACTTTGAATGGTCACTAAATAAATGACTTAAGTCAAGGACTACCTATATCTGGAATAGGGAAAAAGTAGCCAGGTTCAGGCATTTGCCTTTTAAAAAAAAAGCAATATCCTGAGGACATTAAAATGGGAGGGGGGCAGAAATCATGCAATTTCAGATCTCCACTCTGCTTTAGGGTTATTGCCAGAGGTGGGATGCTGTCGGTTCACACCGGTTTGGGCGAACCAGTAGTTAAGATTATACACAGTTTGCCAAACCGGCAAAAGCCACCACTGGCCCCGTCCAACCTCGCCCTATCTCACCGCGCCTGCCTTGGCCGGTGGCAAACATCACACCTGGCTCCTTTGCTCGCTAGCCCAGACCATGTGGCTCAGCTGACATCCGTGCCTCACCCATTCTGCTCACTGTGGCTGCCTGCAAAGGTAAGGTGCTTGGCTGAAGGGCCACCTCAGTGTGGACACAGCGAGGCTCAACCGCCTTTTGGGCCTGGCTCTCGCCATCCTTCCACCCGCATGCCGCCCGCTCTTCCTTCGCCTTGGGTCAGGGGACATGCCAGTCCCTGGCTCTGGCCTTTCCCGGGGCTTCCTCCCGCATGCTGCCCATTCTCCTTTGGCCTCGGGTCGGGGGACACCACAGTCCCTGGCTCTGGCCTTTCTATAGCCCTCTATAGCCCTTCCCTATGTTAATTCTGAGCTGGTCTACATCAGCCTTCCCCTATTAAATAGCTTTTAAAATATTATAGGACTAGAGTCTCCCAGATTCTCAGCCTCCATACCTACAGTCTCCCATCATCCTTCTGTAGCCAAACATTTACCATGCTAACGGCAAATGTTGAGAACTATAATCCCAATATTTCTGGATATTATTACCAAGTTGGGAAAGGATAATTACCGTGAGGTATTATAGCAAATGTTCCCTTTTCTGATAACTTAATTAACACCAGAAGGACCTGTATTGGCTGCACTCTCCATGGGGAGTGCAGATATGAATATAAATCTATTGATACAAAGTGTGATTCTATTCTCACTCGCCTATAAATACCAGCAGTCGCTGTGTTAGCCATAAGCAATTAAAAAGAAAAAAGAAAAATAATAATTTCTAGGTTAATGGAAGTCATATTCAATTGTTGCAAGTATCTACATGCCCTGAATGGCATGGGATCAGGCTAAATGCAGGAGCACCTTTCTTTGAAGGTATCTGCCTGTCCCATAAGGTCAGATAAAGTTGGTGTACCCCAAGTTCCTTCCCTTAAATGCTGCCATCTGGTGGCACCCAGGAAGTATGCCTACTCCATAGTTGCCCCTTTGTGCGGAACACTCTTGCCCCAGAGATCCAGCATGCCTCCATCCTCCTCACCTTGCAGAAGGCTTTGAAGAGCTGGCTCTCCCCCTCCCCACAAGCTTTGGGGGAGAATGAGTTTGAAGACCAGCAAGACGGAATGCTGGTAGGTGAAAGAGTCTTTCCCCCCCGCCCCCCAGGGTGTTAGCAGTTTTATTGTGGTTGTTGGTGGGTGTGTTTTGTACCATTGTTTTTGGACTGCCCAGGACTATGATATCTCTAATGGGTGACCAGGTATATCTTACGAATGAATCAATCAATGAATCAATGAATGAATCTGCTCCAGGTGAGTTGGAAGAAAAACATAGATGATCCTAGAACTGTATCTCTCCAGCTAGATTGTTGAGCAGAGTAATGCAAAGCCTTCAGACTTGAAAATTCACTTTTAATGAGTACCAGAAAAGTATCAGTTGTGACAGGGATGTTCACAATGCTAGCTAGGATAAATGTCTAAATAACTTCCATTTTGAATATACATTGCATCTGATCCTCATATAGAAATAGTCCTCGACTTGCAATCACAATTGAGCCCAAAATCAGTGTTACTGAGTGAGAGAGTTATTAAGTGATTTCTGCCCCATTTTATGATTTTTCTTGCCACGGTTGTTAACTGAATCACTGCATTGTCAAGTTAGTAACCTGGTTGTAAAGTGAATCTGGCTTCCCTATTGATTTCAACTTGATAGAAGGTCACATGAAGGACAGTGTAACCGTCATAAATACACACCAGTTGACAGGCATCCGAATTTTGATCACGTGGCCATGGGGATGCTGCAACAGTTTGTAAGTGTGAAAAGCGGTCATAAATCACTTTTTTCAGTGCTGTTGTAACTTTGAACGGTCGCTAAATGAATGGTTGTAAGTCGAGGACTATCTTCTTCCATTATAACAGTGTCTTATGAGCATTACCTATACCTTTTTTTAAAAAAGCAAAATCAGCCATTACTATCATCCTATTTTAGAAAAGTCACACTTGCCCATTAGTGGTGCCAGTTTAAATCCAGTGTCATCCTTATTGAAGCATTTGGTCATGATGAAAATTTAGGGAAGCTAAGCCTTTTTAGAGATGAACAGTACAGACAGTTCCAAGATTCAGAACATGAAATCCATCCTTTTTGAACCGAGTATCTTTGGTAACCTGACCTTTCAGAAATTGACAAGCTCTGTATTTCCTTACTTCTTCTAAGAGATGATGACAGAGCCAAAATGTGACCATTAAACCAAGGTATACTTAAAAAGAGTAAAGCAGGGGGGGTGGAATCCTGAAATGTGCTGAGGTTCATACCATAGTGAAATTAAGTCAGGTGCACAGCTAAGGAGATTTTTCTAAAGATTTGGGTTCATCTCAACAGTTGAATCCACAAAAGGCTTGCACAACTCAAACAACCCTCCCTATCTATAGCATGTCAATCATTTGTGACCTTAAAAAACAGGGAGGCGAGGCACCTTATGTAAGACTTCCCTGTCTAGCCGCAGCATAATCTTCCTCTTCTCCAGAGCCTCCATGAAAACCTAGGGAGAATGTAAGATAAAAAAGAATGATCACGTCGGTGTTTCATAATGCACAAAGTCCTATTATGGTTTGTTGGCTTTTGATTTAGCGGCGTGTATGAATCCAGCCAATTGAGGCATATACACCTAACCGTGGTTTAATGTGGTGTAAGAAAGCAGCCGTTGTGAATTATGATCTGTAGTACAGGTAGTCCTCAATTTACAATCACAATTGAGTCCAAAATTTCCATTGCTAAGCAAGACAGTTGTTAAGTGAGTTTTGGCCCATTTTACGACCTTTCTCACCACAGTTGTTAAATGAATCATAGCAGGTATAAAGTTACCGTGTTTTCCCCGAAAATAAGACCCTCCCTTATAATTTTTTGAACCCCGAAATAAGAGCTTGGCCTTATTTTTGGGTAGGTCTTATTATTTTGGGGTGCGTGGAGGAAACCAGAGGAAATGGCAGGGACTGGCTATGCATGCGTTTAAATATTTGGGGGGAGAGCTTATTCTTGGGGAGGGCTTATTTTCAGGGGGGCTTATTTTAGCACATGCCCTCAAAAGCCCAATTGGGCTTATTATCAGGGGATGTCTTATTTTCAGGAAAACAGGGTAGTAATACCGCTATAAAAGTGAATCTGGCTTCCCGATTGACTTTGGTTGTCAGAAGATTGCAAAAGCTGATCCCATAACCTGGTGGTATTACAACCATCATCATTACATGCCAATTACCAAAAACATCTGAATTTCAATCACGTAACCATGGGCATGCTGCAAGTCATAAATGTGAAAAATGGTCATAAATCACTTTTTTCAGGGCCGTTATAACTTTGAACGGTCACTAAATGAATGGCTGTAAGACAAGGACTACCTGTACATGCAGAAGTTTGGTTCATTTATGTAAATCAGGTTAGCGTATCTTCTTTATATACCCGTGAAAAGCAAGACACTCACTTTGTTGTTTAGGGGTATTTTTTATGTCTTTGAACTATGCTTATGCTGCCTAATTCTTTCATTCACAGAATGGTTGACAACGTGTAATTTTGAAAAAAGAGAATGATAGTTAAATATATAATACAAAGGCTGAAATTATATAAAATAAATAAATACGCTTTAGAAACTGTAATGGAGGGAAAAAAATAGTTGTTTGACCTGGCTCTGGGGCTGCTGTTACATCTGGCTTGCAAAATTCAGACTAGTCATTCAATGACAGCAAAGAGTTGCAAAAACAAACCTGACATTGGCTGTGGTCATCAGAGTTTGTGTAACATCCGAAAGAGCGCAAGAATGCTTTCACCAAGGCCATTGTCCATCCTCACAGAGTAGAGTCCTATAATCAAAGGACACAATAGAAAATTTTCTGATGTCGTAAAGGATTTCTTGATTGCCTAAAAATATGGTCGTACTGTACTTGTGACATTTGGGTGCTGAGCCATTTAGGTTATAACGTGAAGCACCAGTAGCTTTTATTGGACTCTGAATCAAAAAAGAAAGTCCATTTCTGGAGGGAGAGCCTTCTCTGTGGTGGCACCTGCCCTCTGGAATGACCTACCCCCGGAGATAAATATGATCCCAGACCTCCAGACTTTTCGCCGGGCCCTTAAAACTTATTTATTTCATCTAGCCGGGTTGGCTTAACCCATTTTTCGGTTTTAACTGTAATTAATTTTATTTGGGGTGTTTTAAATTGTGGGGCCGAAATTGTTTAATATCTTTTTAAATTATTTCTTAAATTTTGTATGTCACGTTTTTATCCTGGCTGTTCACAGCCCTGAGTCCTGTTGGAGAAGGGCAGTATAAAAATCTAAATAACTAAATAAATAAATTTAATGTGACTTAGTACACTACGTCCTCTTCCTGTTTCACAGAAGCCCTGATCTGCAGTGTGTTGTCCCTAATATAGCAAGGTAATGTGTGAAAATGTAATGTATTGGAGAACAGCCATCAACCGGAAGGGTCAAACAGGGAATTAGTCTGGAGTCATTATATAAACACAAGTGGACAAGGTCTGCCCCCACCCCCCTCCTTGAATGCCATTGAGCCTTGTCTAGTCTTTCCTGGGTCACAGCTGCCAGTCCGTGAAGATTCCTGTAAAATAGGCATAGTGCAATAAAGTGCCTAATTAGAACTCTACACGTCTGTTATTTGCACCTGATAGAATGGGTGTACTTCTAGTTAGGGCTGACCAGAATCTGAAAATATGGTTTCTTGTTAGTATTCAAGATACTGGTATTCAAAATTCTGGTCAATGCTCATCAGAAAGGGGAACCATTTGTTTTGCATGCTCCTGTTTAAACATAGATGAGCAGCTGATGGAGGAGTATGAGTTGTATGGAATAAGGATAAGTAGGTTATGTGAGCATCCATATTCATCAGCTGGAATGGCTTAGTGCAATACCATGTGAATGTACTTTCTAAAAGAACCAGGATTAGAGTTGCCTCATTTTGCGGTTTGTTCTCTGTTGAGGGCCTTATCCCTGATATTAGGTCTTATCTCACTCGCATATTACAGGGAGTAAAGTAATGGAGAGAAACAGCTTTTCTACGTTGCTGCCTATCAACTATTTCTTGGACCGAAGTCCTGTGGATTGCTCAAGCAGATACATCCAGGTCAGCGCGTTTCTGAGGCCAGCCTTGGCCTGCTAAAATCCACACCGCACAGAAGTTTAAATAAGAGCAAAGAGATTGCTGTTTGAGCAACAGCATCTTTTCCAAATGCAGCAGTCGAGCTTGTTTAGCAACTTACCGGCTGCCTTTAAAGTGAACAGGGTCACTTTTGTCCTGCAGGAAAAGTCATGCTGAAAATCTTGTGCAGGAGCCAAAAATCTTTATTGTAAACTGCCAGAGTGTCAGTCTGTCACTGGGTCTCTAATCAACACAGCTTATATGATAGCAATAGCAATAGCATTTAGACTTACATACCGCTTCGCAGGGCTTTACAGCCCACTCTAAGAAGTGTACAGAGTCAGCCTATTGCCGCCAACCATCTGGGTCCTCATTTTACCCGCCTTGGAAGGATGGAAGGCTGAGTCAACCTTGAGCCAGTGGGAGTAAAATTTTTATGCACGCTGGTGCATAAGCACACCAGCGTGCCTGCCATCCCTGTCCTAATTTTCCCTTTTATTCATATCCATTTCATGTATTCATAATCATGTTTATACTTATATCTGTTATCTAATACGTGCTTGACGAAATAAATAAATAAAATAAAGAATCGAACTGTCGAACTGCAGACAGCCGGCAGTCAGCAGAATTAGCCTGCAGTACTGCATTCTAACCACTGCACCACAACTATTCGTTTTGATC
>JANHZT010000936.1:482337-494894 GCA_032468215.1 Stegonotus admiraltiensis
AAGAAAGAAAGAAAGAAAGAAAGAAAGAAAGAAAGAAAGAAAGAAAGAAAGAAAGAAAGAAAGAAAGAAAGACTTAGATTTGGCCCGCGGAGCAGCCCTGGAAACGGCAAAGGACCGGCCTGCAGTGCTTCTGCCAGCGAAAACGTTTTCACTGGCAGAGTGCTCGGGCCACCACTGGTGCCCCCAACAGGAGTGATGTTGAGTTGGCCATGCCCACCCTGGCCCCCTGAGGTCAAACAACCTTGATGCGGCCCTCAATGAAATATGAGTTTGACACCCCTGGCTTAGGCGTACAGTGTTACATTAAACAGTAACACATAATTAAGCAGCTGATGCAAATGTCAATAATATTTTAACTTTAGATTTGTTGCTGTTATTTACATAACGCCATCCACCTCTGTTGCATTTCATTAATGATAAGGGCTCTGTTCCTGTATTAGGGTCCCCATCTCTGAAATGGTGAAGTGAAAGGGAAACAGGGAAGTTTGATGAGGAGTGAAGGAGAGATAATGAAATTATCTGCTTTAGGTTTTAGGAAATGAAGACCCTTGTTGTTATTATATCGTATGGATGTTCCTGGAGTAGAATGTTATAATCTGGCATTTTGTTTGTCTTAGTCGGCCAGAAGAACCTCCCTCCTGGAGTGGATACATGGGCAAGATGTTCATGGCTGCCACCAACTACCTCCCTTCTCAAGTATCGGGCATGATGAGCCAAGACCGGGCCTTTGCTACCGTACGCCTGAACTTCTCTGGACAAAGGAACATCTGTGTGCTCTCGACGTACGTAAGCTGGGCTACAGCAACTAAACAGGATTGCCTTCCTTTTGTGTTGGACAAACTATTTTATTTAGGAGAGGCACCCAGGTTCCAGTGAAAATGTTTCATATATGGCACAGTGCAGGGTGAATCAAATAGTGTTGAGTAAGGCTAAAACATTCCCCCATTTTTTTCAAATAATATAACTGCATGAAGTAGATTGGTTAGTAAAAGAAGTGAGTTTTGCTCTACATCACATGATACTATGGTGGCTTTATTTAGGAGAAAACTTCCTTGTTGGTGTGACTAATGTAGCCTTATAATAGGTTCAAAATCATATGCTTATATATGTCTGCATATATGTCTCTAGGTTGTTTACCCCTATGTATATTTCCTACTGTTCATTAAAAATACTGTAGTAATTGTTTGACACTAAAATCAGAGAAATAGGCAAACCGTGGCTGCCAAATCTCTCCCATAAGCATCTTCACCTTACAAATCCATTTTCCAGGAAATCTAGTGTGGGCAAATAGGTGGTACAGCCTATTTAGAGGTCATTTCAGCTATGTTCCTGTACATTTTTTATTAGGATCCAAAAGTTGCCTCGGCTCTTAGTTACAACATCTGGTGGACATCTCTACATCTACAACCTGGATCCCCAAGATGGCGGAGAATGTGTTTTAATCAAGAAGCACAGGTAACAGCTTAGTTATTTCAAGAATTCAAAGAAAATGTAGAGAAAATAAAGAAGAAAATGTAGGATAATTTAAAAGGGATTGTGTACACTATATATGTATAACAGATTTCCATCAACAGGAGTCACCTTTGTTTATAAGACAGAACGTTAAGGAGAAAAATCATGTTTTGAATGTGTAACAATCTTTTCATAAGGGTCGTTCACAAAAAATATGTACAATTATGCTGGGGCATGTAAAAGTGAAAGAAGTAAAGTGAGCATTATCAGATGGTAGTACTGAATGCTGCTGTAGAATACAAAAAGTCCACAGGCCATCACTCAAAGAAACAGAATTCTATATAGGAAGAAAAGTCCCCTCAGTTATATTTTGATAGAACAGGGTTGTCAAACTCAAGGCCTGCGAGCCAGATCCGGCCTGTGGGGGGCTTAGATCTGGCCTGGGAGCCACCTTGGAAACGGCAAAGGACTGGCCCATGATGCCTCTGCCAGCGAAAATGGACCTAGGGAGGGCCACGTGCGGCCCTCCCGAGCTCTGTTTTCACTGTCAGAGGGTTGCAAGAGGATCCCCTCGGCCCCTACCAGGCCACCACAGGTGCCCCCGACACAAGTGATGTTGACTGGCCACACCCACCTGGCCCCCTGAGGTCAAATACAACCCTAATGCGGCCCTTAGTGAAATTGAGTTTGACACCCCTGTGATAGAACAAGACAGCTCCAAAGTGCAGTCCAAGGAAAGCACATGCCGAAGGGAAAATGAATGCAGCAAAGGAACCATAAGAGCACTTGCAGGGAGATAAATTGGGTGAAGATGTAGAAAGATGGAGGCCTAATTTGTGCTATACTTTTTTAAAAAAAAAATAGTAACAGTTGAAGTTGACAATATGTCCCTTTCATGTCATCAACAATGCAAAGCCCTGGCCTGGAACTGAAGTATTCTAGGAATTAACTGTTAAATTAACTCTTACACTTAACTCTTACACTTCTGAGGCATAGATTGCAGCTGTGATCTACTCTGGCAGAGCCACCTGGTTTTGATGCTAATCAGCGCTCCCATGCCTGGCAATGAATGTGTTTGTGTTGTGTACAATATGAACCCGCAAAACTTTATTTTGTCCTTGACTGACTTGTTGCTTGTAGTTTAAAATTGTTCTCTGGGGATATTGTGTTGTGTGATACTTTTAGGGTTTAGTTGAAGGACCAAGGGTAGGATAAGATTTAGGTTAAAAGTATATAGAAGAGATACTGTTTTCTATTTAAACAAATACATCTTGCCATTATGTCTGTTGTAGTCTTTGATCCCCTTCAGATGTCTTGGCAATAACTTTACATCAGTATAAATACCTTTCCCAAAGGTGTTTTTCAAAAGGTGGGGAATGGAAGGATTTATATTCTTTGCATTCCTCCCATTCCAAATCCTTCCATTCCCTACGCTTCAGTAATAACTGAAGAATCTTCTTGGATGAGAAGCGAAACGTCTTCAAGGGAAAAAACCAAGAAAGTCCAGTTGCCTTTTAGAAAAGCACCTTTGGGATAACCATGACCTTCTTGTCTCCCAAGCAAGAACTCAAGCTGCAACTGTGTTCTACATAAAAGCATTATAGTATTTCTATAATTGGGGTGTTTTTAAATTGCGGGCCAAAATTATTTCATTGTCTTTTAATTGATTTTTAATTTTTGTATGCTTCCTTTTATTCTGGCTGTTCACCGCCCTGAGTCCTGTTGGAGAAGGGCGGTATAAAAATCAAATAAATATAGTATTTCTGTCCATTTGACTTGCCAAACAATGCATCCTGTGGCTGGAGATGGCACAAAAACCTCCATCTCTGTTAAGTCGAGCTTATGCAACAAATAACAGTACAATCAGCTGTTGAAGTTACTGGGTAATGACTAGCCTTTATTTCAAACCCCCTCCTCTCCCTGGCCCACATCCTTTTAGCTTGCTTGACTGGGTAAAGCCAGAAGAGAACAAAGAAAACGATCTTCTGTCTCCAGCAACTCAAACCTATGCTGCTACCGTAGCTAGGCAGACTTCAGTGCCTTCCCCTTCTATGATGCCAGGTCAGTACCAGATTTACAGCAAGCTGGGGGTTGCTTGTTTTAGTCATGTCAGAATTGTTCACTGCTACGTATTTGTGAGTTTCTCTGAGTCATTTTAGAAATATTTTTATGAAAATATGTATAATGCATTACTTGACATCTTTGGCACGTTCCTATACCGTACAAGCTGTTGGTGTTATTGGAATTTTCTGAAATGTATGTTCCCAAAATGTTGGAAGGTTGATTCACAGGCTTAGCAAATCCCTTGATACCTCTGAGAATGTCTATGTATTATTTGCACATGAATGTGTGAATGGAGAGGATTTTTACAATGAAGTCCTAATTGTGATATTTCAGTTGTGATAGTTGAATTACAGGTACAGACCACCACTTGATGCTCTCTAGCCACCCGGTAATTTACGCGGAACGAGAGGTGCCTGTGTAAAAATCATTCTGAGATTCAGTTTAAAGGCTTTTAAGCTAAGTTGTCTTCTTACATTGCAGGTTACTCGGAAGATGGGGGAGCCCTTCGAGGAGAGATAATACCCGAGCATGAATTTGCTACTGGGCCAGTATGTCTGGATGATGAAAATGAATTTCCACCTGTGAGCATTAGGAGTACTTAAAACAGCATTGTGAAATTTGTGCCGAGAAGAAAAGCTTAAATCTTTTCTTCCGAGCGATCTGTCCCTTCCTCTCCTGCTTGGTAGCCATCTCTGTTCCACTGCTAAAATAACTTGGGGAGGGGATGTGTGACTCCCACCATGGGCTTTTGGAGTGAGGCCTTCTACAAATCTGTTTTCCAAGTATATTTGTAATAGTGAATCCGAATTACACCAGGCTGTGGGCTGCCAGGTAAAGGGGAAGGCTGGGTTCCATGCCTTTCGAAGTTCAACCATGTAGCAGTGTCATGTACTTCTAGGCCACGTCTGGCTCCCTTACAAAATTATCCTCCCAAGATAATGATGTCTTCAAGGTGTAGTTCAGATCTGAGTGCACGCTTTGGATGCCAGAGCAACTCTTCACACACTTATTGCTTTCCAAGTGGTTCGAAGCAAGCCCAGAAGAGAAAGTTAACAAAGGGCTGCTGTCTCAGAAATGTGAAAGGAAAGGTTGTATTTCCCATTTGATTCCTCTAGCCTTATTTTCTACATCCCCTGGTACTTTGTTTGGTGTCTGAAGCTTGTACACCTCCTTGCCCTGCCCTTTCTCCATAGTGGGAGGAGGATGTTTGTAGCAAGATCAGGGGGAAGGGATCACCAGCGTCATTTGTGTACAGTTGCAGTGGTCAGGGGGATTTACTGCCATGCCTGGGCTACTAGAGACAGAGGCTATCCATTTCTGAGGGGAGATGAGAGGTTATGAAATATGAAATATAGATAAGTAAATAAAATGTCAGGGACACAAGGCAAAAAGAGACGGAGCAGCCATCCCAGCAGATGCCTGAATTCACTGAGCTTTGAGACTGTATCTTTGAAGCGTCTCTGTCTCTGTTGATGCAGGTGCATTATCCAAAATCTAATGGGGGAAAGGAAGAAGAGTTGTACTCACTTGACTTTTAAAAGGGAGGACTTAAACTTTTTTCCATGGGGACATTTTTCAAATAGGCTATACTGGCTTAGAGTTTTTCCTTCTTGTGGATGTTTTTTTTTAATCTTGCCAGGCCTTTCAGTCAAGGCTTTCTTGTTCCTAAGATTTAACAACATCTTTTCTAAGACGCGTAAATTTCCTGAGAGTAGGGACTGCTCCAGCTTTATACGAGATGGAGGTGGCTGAAAAATCCTAAATATAGAATGGGATCATGGGGGAGCAGCCTTCCTGGAACTAGTGCTGCCCAAAGTCCTCCAAGTGATCCCTTTCCTTCTCGAGTGATTTTAATTGGAAGTAGCCAGGACATCGTGGGTACCGCCATACTACAGCTTGCTTCTGCTGTTATTTATTCTCCTTTCTGCCTCTGCCTTAACCATCTCAATAGTTTGTCAAGGCCCTTAAACCTGGGAGGGAAAATGAGGCTGTGATATGCCATTCTCTATAATTTCTGAAAAGAGTGGTTCTCTCTCGTCTAGGGCATCAGTTGGACCCAAAGATTTCCTCTTCAGATGCACAAAGGGTTGCTCTACAAGTAGTATTCGACCACAGTTGAGCCCAAAATTTCCATTACTAAGCAAGGCAGTTATTAAGTGAATTTTTTGCCCCATTTTATGAGCTTTCCTGTCATAGTTTTTCAATGAATCGCTGCAGTTGTTAAGTTAGTAGCATGTTAGTGAATCTGGCTTCTGCATTCACTTTGCTTGTCAGAAAGTCGCAGAAGGTGATCAGATGACCCTGGGACACTTTCAACCGTCATAAATATGAGCTGGTTGCCAAGCGTCTGAATTTTGACTGGGTGACTATGAGGAAGCTGCAGTGGTCATAAGTGTGAAAAAAAGGCCATCCGTTTTTTTTCAGTGCTGCTGTAACTTCGGTCACTAAACAAATGGTTGTAAGTCAAGGACTCTCTGTAATGGCATGGTCCAACCCATGTTTCTTTCCTCACTAGGCCTCTGCATGGACTTACATGTATTTTCCATTAAAGCTACAGCAAGTGGAAAATTATACTTAAAACTGGAGACCAAAGGCATTCAATTTGGGTATTTATTGCTGATTCTACAGGGAAGCCAGAGCTAAATATGTCCCTTCTACTTCTTAGTAGCTAAGCCAGTTTGGGATTCTGTTTGTTTTCTTCTTTTTTAATTTTTCTAAAGGTAATCACAGCCATGACCAGTATTCAGGAAAAAAAAGTATTATATTTAAAACTGATTTGTATTCTTCCAGTTTTTATTTCTTACATTAATACATGGGTATAGAAATTTACTGAGCTTCCAGAGCTATCCTATCTGGGCTGTAAAATTGAAGGATGGCTATTACATGACAGCAAGTTGATACCAAATTCCATAATCGCTCTTTGCTGCCATGCAGTGACCATTCACTCACATTTATCCAATTTTCATTAATGTATAGTATTTAGATTTTTGTTCTTCACTGTATAATTACTTTCTTTGTTGTGCTTGGTGCTAGTGTTGCAGTTTTTTAATATTATAAAATTATGAAATTTGTACCTTTAAAAAAAAACCCCTCTAGTTGTAATCTAGATTTCTGCAGCTCAGATACAGTAGCTTTAATTAGCAATTGCTTTAATTGTACTCAGTAATATTGTTCAGATCATTAAGGAACTATTCCATTAGTTTTTAAGCATGTATTTTATTTTACCTTTGGCTGCCATAATAGAAGAGGGTGGATTACAGTTCTTTAGCATTTCTCATGCCTCTCAAATCATAGTAATTTGATTGGTAGACATGCTCTTATTCTTTGTTTTTTTGCTGTGCTACTTATGAACCACCCTTAACACAGTATAAAATCGTGGTAATGAAGTATTTTATTCATGGAATAAGTAAGATATGAAAATGAAGAAAAGAAATGAAAAGAAAGCCGCAAAGGAGGCATATGTGATGGAAGTCCCCTTTTCTTTCTTTTCTTCGTCCCTATCTGGGTTTGCCATCTTTGCTCTTTTTTGTTTTATGTTGTTTTTTTGTCTGTTTGAACTTTTTAAAAAAAAAACATTTTGTAAACATCCCAGAGTTGATGCGAGTTAGACAGCATCTAAATTTAATAAATAGAAACATGGGACTTCAATAAACAGCCTTTTAAGACGTCTCTTTGTTTCTTATCCAAGTTAATCCTACCTTTCATTTTATAACACTTCAACATCAAAACTTACAAGGTTTCTAAGTCCTGCTTGGTTTCTATCTGCAGAGCAGAAGCGATGGAGAAATTATTTACATTGGTTTCTCTCCCATTAATGGCTTCCCTCCTGAAATCAGAGACAGAAACCTTTCCAATCCAATATTCCTTAAGATGGGCTCTTATACATTCTAGGATGAAGGATTGCAGTCTCTATCCACTTTCAATACAATTTGTTCTCTGGCCCATATACATTCCAGGTACTGTACTTTATAGGAACCCTACCAGCAGAGAAGGAAGTATATATATCTAGGGTTTTGTTTTATTCTTAAGGAACATATATCAGTCCTGCCCTAGGCATGAAAACCAGCTGGGGGACTTTGGGCTAGTTACTCTCTCTTAACCAAACTCAGCTCAGAGAGTGGTGGTTGATGTGGGGGGAAATAGGAGGAGGAAGGAGCACTGTCTATATTTGGTCTATTTATAAAAACAAAAAGGCAGGATATAAACAGAAAAATAAGTAAGAGATGGACTGACTGGTCCAACTCAAGTCTCAAATGTACTGCTATCTACTACTATCACAAGTGATGTTTTTGGATTTCTACTGTAAGTTCATCTGCCCAAAAATCCCAGCCTAAGGCAGAGCTGGATGACAAGAGCTACCCAATCTGAGTTGATCTCAAAAAGATAAAGCAGGATCAGATGTGTACTGTATTAAGAGGAGAGACCACCAAGAAATAGCAGGATTGTTGACTAAACTGGAAACTAAAAATTAAAAAAATTCCTGGAAATATATTATTGCCAAGAAAACTACATAGATGTGCACATGAGGCCAAAGGGAGTTGAATTAATTTTACCATATCAGACCTAAGATACCAGGATGGAATACATAATTATTAAAATTTGGCACACAGCCAGATTATTATAAATAATAATAAAAACAGTGCATACTATTACCAGAGATCCATAATCCACTAATATGCCACATTTCCTTATGTGCCTTATTTGTCTTTTATTGTGAACCAATACAATAAACATGTCATTACAGAGATGATGGTATGTATCATTCTCTACTTGGAATTGTTCTGGATATGATAAAAGTTGTCGCCTGTATGGAAAATGAGAACAATCATGGAAACTGTCAAGAAGCCTTGATCTGCCTTTAAACATGAATGGTTTAGGATAGCCATCTCATTTTTGCTTGTGAAATAGTTTACGGGGCATGTTCAGCGTTAACACAATATTGCATAAGATGGGTAGCAGCAACAGTACCGTATTCTCTTGCTGGTTGAGTTGTGACTTTGTAATGTCAGAATGCAAACTACGGGTTACTGCTAACAGGATCAAAAGCTGGTGAAGTAAAGCACCAACAGTATGACTAAGATTTTGAGAAACAGAAGCATCAGGCACTTTTCAAAGAGCTGGGAAGGCTTGCTGTGTATTAACAAGAACTCCTGTTTGTTTTGTACTCTAATTGACAACTTCTCATGATGGCCTTTGGAGTGACAAACCCACACAACAAATGTTACTTTTAGCCAGTATGCTGAGCTGTTGCCTTACTTCTTTCTACATGATACTGATTCTTCAAGTTGATCCAGTGTGCCCTAAGCTTGCAGTGAAGCAGCTGCAGGAATCATTATTTAACCTAGGAATATATTTTGAATCTAGATCCCAATGCACATTTATTTCTGAGGCAGATTTTTTTTTTCCTGTCATTTGAGGACAAAGCCCTAAGGGAGGCCCAGAAACCCAACAGCTTTGCCAAAAGTGGAACGGTGCCATGACTTTCATCTCCCTGCCGCTTCCCTCTGCATGCATCTCAAGCCTTTTTGCAGCACCCCATGCTCAACGGCACATGACCAGGGAAAGTAAGGCCGTTCTGTTTTGATTTTGGTAGATAATCTTATGCCGTGGAAGCCGGACGAACAAAGTGAAGCGATCATGAGGAGAGGCAAACAACACAACACAGAGCGGCGGATGGGAGGTAGTTTGGAAAAACAAGGGGGAATGTAGAAGAACCCACAAATGTGGGGCAAACAGACGCTCCAGTGCTTTTCACACAGTATGTTTCTCTTTTCCTAGTTGACGTATTCTGCCCCTCTTTTGTGTACTTTCTTAAAATGCTCTATGGTTGGTATCAATGTACTGTATATGCACATTGTTCTCAAGAACCACAGTATAAATGCATCTGATTGAAGCTGAATTTTATACTCCAGTTAGCTCTTTTCTTATTTATGTCATGTATAAATGTACCTATAAAAGAACCTACTGATTTATGTCTTTGTACAGTATACGCATGATAATTTTTACCCGTGCAGAATATTTTTGCAATTATCTACTTGAATAAAAGGAAACCCCCAACTTCCAGAGTTGGAGGAATGCTGAAATATTTGTCAATAAAATCATCATGAGGTTAACAGGAGCTGTGTCTCCACTCATGTTCCTCCTTCTTAAGTAACCTGGGAAATAAATGCATACACAACCCCAATCGTACACTTCCCTTTCAGGGAAGCAAAGTGCAGCAAAGGGGTAAGAAAAGCCTTGATATCAGTCCAGATTAAGTTGTATGGATAAACTGTGTACATGTAAATTCATGGTAAACTTTTTTACTTATACTACACAGTGGCAGCTTATTTCCCTGGCCTCAATTATTCTTTTCAGGGAAAATCAGACACAAATCAAGTTGAGAGCTCAACAATGAGAGCTATTTTTTTAAAAATCAAAATATATTACAAGCCTGAATGACTGTAAAAAGAAACTGTTACGTGTAATATTGGCAAATGGTTGATAAAAAAATTAACCACATTGTATTATTACGAAAGAATCACAACTCTCTTAATTGTTCGAATTAAACATTGTCTAACTTTGGATGACATTTGCTGCCTGGAATGCCAAACTTTCTCTGAGGTACTTGGATTATAATCTGATTTTATGAAATGCACATGGCTTCTGTTGAAATATACCAATCTTAACAATATAGTTCTTTCCTGCCTTTCTGTTATAATTTGTACTATTGTCTTATGCTCTGACATCCCCACTTCTGCTTTTCTGTGATGCATAAAGAGTACAAGACGACATAACATTGTGATGTTGGATTCTAGCTGAGCTGGACTTAATCAAGGTGTATCAAGTAGCCGTCCAAACATTTTAGTCCCATATTTCAGTTATGAGTCGAGCTAAATTCTGTAGAAAGATAATGAGATAAATTATTATATAAAATCCAAACCTAGAATGTTGTAATTTTTGTAGCAGTTTTGTCCACATGACTTCTAGTTCTCCTGGGAGGACACAGATGGTTGCAAACTCGGAAGTTGTTTAACATTTTTCCAAAGATAAGTTAGGATAAGTCGATTCACATCTGCAGACCAAGTGTTGGGGGTTGCAGCAGGGGATCACATCTACATCATGAGAATAATCTGCTACAGAGGCATTATCTGACGCAATATCCTGAAGAATATCCATAAGGGCCTTATTTACCAATGGCAAGACAGAACGATACTCGGCACTGTGAATGTCCACCGGCTCTTGCTCTTGAATATCATGCTGCAAGTTAAAAATGAGAGGTGGCTGATGATGAACTTCCTGACCAATGCTTCCATCACATGCTTTGGCACCACCTAGAAAGAGACAAATCACCCAAGTTCTTTTAACTGCTATCTTTTGAGGCAACTATTCTACATTATGAGAAAGAATAATCTGGGTGTACTACTGTGGGCTGAGCGTAAGATAGTTCTCGACGTACGACCACAATTCAGCTCAAAATTGTCAAGCTAAGTGAGACCATTGTCAAGTGAATTTTATCCCCTTTCTTGCCAGTTGTTAAGTGAATCATCATTTGTTATAATAGTAACATGGTCATTGACTCTGTTCTCCCCACTGACTTTGTCAGAAGGTCACAAAAAGGGATCACGTGACCCGGGACACTGCAACCATCATAAATTTGATCACATGACCAGAGATGCTACAACAGTCATGTCAAAAATCTGAAGTCACTTTTTCTAGTGCTGTTGTAACTTTGGCCACTAAACAAACGATTGTAAGTCGAGGACTACCTGTACAGTCCAGCCAAAGGGTAAGCACTTAATCCAATGATTTCAGCATAAGGAAAAGGAATGTAACTATTGTGATAGAATTCTTCAATTCTAGACTCAACAGCGAAATATATAAATACAATATTTTCAGCCAAATTGCAACAAGATGTCATTCCATGCATCATTATGTTGGGATTTTTGTCTTGTAAACTAGCAGTAAAACATGGAAGTATTCACATCAAAATTGTAAGTTTTGTGAAGATCAATGCTTCAAATTAGTTACCTTTTGCAGTTTTACATGTATTTGGAAGTAAATCATTAAAAAAATTGTTTCATATAATTCTTGGCTTTCAGGTTATTTGAACTGAATGGTGAAATAGAATTTTTTCCACAAGCAAGCAAGCAGGGTTGTCTGATGTGTCCACAGACCAAACCTTTCACTGGCGCGTACAATTGACATTCTTGAATCTAAATGACTTCCATTCAAAGTTACATGGAAAACTCTACAAATGTGAAACCAAATGCAAAGTCACAAAGAATAGTTTGGGGGAAGGGGGGAATAATCCAGTTTTGGAAATATTGAATTCAAACTGCAATGACCAACTTCCCCTGTTTTCATCATTGAAAATGAAGGCCAATGAATATAAGTATTATAAAGATGTAAAGGGCAAAGTTGTGTTTCCACAGGACTGCCTTGTAGAAGAATAGCAGAATTCATCTCGTATTTCCCAGACAACTTTTCTAGCAACCCTAGTCATAAATTATAATCCGTTCTCTGCCAGTTGTTTTGCAAGAACAAGCACTCACTATAAAACATGATTCAAATACAAAAACATTTCAGAAATTCAAGCCTGGAGGAAATTTGGATTAATAACTTGAGGAATTGGGAAAGGGGAATTTATCTTTCTGCTTTTTATGTACATTTGTGAAAAAAGGTTTTAAGCTTACAGTGCAAACAAAACAAAGGAATAACTGGATTTCAAAACTGATCTGCACTATATATTGTGGTTTTTCAAACTTTTTCAATTCATAAAGAAAAAGCAGCATTATCTTTCAGATTGAATTTGGTGTACTTCTGCTCCTTTCATGTCAATTCACATTTTCATTAATGTTTATAGGCACACATATTTTTAACAAGTTTATTTACTTATTTTTAATTACAAATTCAATGAGTTATTAAAAGGGGATTTAGTTGTTTTTTTTTTGCTTTGATTTATATGCCGCCCTTCTCCAGAGACTCAGGGCGTCTTACAATGCATTAAGCAATAGCCTTCATACTTCTGTATATTTATACAAAGTCAGCTTATTGCCCCC